>QJPP01003941.1:0-166029 GCA_003996215.1 Jaltomata sinuosa | reverse complement strand
AGCTAAACACCCACGGGAAATCAACTCCCTAGCTCGAAGACAAGAGATGATCCCAGATGGTGCATGGCTAACAGAACCCTGCCACACAACCGGGGATACACCAGGCACAGCTATGGTAATGGTCTTGGCATAAAAATCCAAAACCACACGGTGAGGGGATAACCAGTCCATGCCCAGTATCACATCAAAATCTAGCATATCAAGAATCATCAAATCACCCCAAGTCTCTGAATCACCAATAGATAGCATACAAGATCTCACAATCCTATCCACTACTAAAGAATCTCCTACTGGGGTCGAAACAGAAACAGGAACAGATAATGGCTCACTAGCCAACCCCAAACAAGGCACAAAGTAGGCAGATACATATGAACAAGTGGATCCAGGATCAAATAAAGCCATAGCAGACTGATGGCACACAGAAATCGTACCTGTAATCACAGCATCTGAGGCCTCTGCCTCTGGTCTCCTAGGGACCGCGTAAAACTGAAGATGACCTCCACCTTCCCGACCGCCATCCCTACCACCTACTCTGCCGCGCGGAGCACCACCTCTACTCTGACGACCACCCCCTCTAGCTGGGGGCTGAACTACTCGTAAAGGCTCGGCCAACTGAACTGTACCCTGCTGAGGGCAATCTCTAGCAAAATGACCGATCACACCATAAGTAAAACAAGCCCCTGGCGGCCTACTCGGTCGAGATGAACCAGCAGATCCCGCATAACCACCACGGCCTGATGCCCCAGAAACTGTACCCCTCGAAGATTGGCCGCCATAGCCGCTGATAGCGTGCTCTGCACCCTGCTCGGAACTGGGTTACTACGAAAGTCTGAAAGAAGCCTGAACCGGTCGGCTGGACGACCCTGTTTACTGCTTGGGGCTGATAACTCGGCTCCACTTGGCCAGGACCTCTACCGCCATATCTGGAACCACTATAGACACCCTGATGTCGAGGCCTCTTATCTCTGGACCCCTGATCATGTCACTGTAAGTCCTCCACAGTGCGGGCATAGTCTACAATAGCCTGGAATGACCGACCACTGGCAATCAATATCTCAGCTGGCTGCCTGATCTCTGGCCTCAAACCCCATACAAATCTGCGAATCCTATCTTCCTCGGTAGGAATGATCATAGCTCTGAATGGTGCTAGCTGATGAAAACGAGTCTCATACTCCGAGATAGTCGTAGACCCCTGCACAAGGTGAGTAAACTGCTCCCTACGACGCTCACGATCACTCTGTGGTAGGAAATTGGCCATAAAGGCCTCATAAAACTCAGACCAGGTCAAAGGAGGTGACGACGGTTGTCTACAAGCAACCTGGGCCCTCCACCATAACTTCGCTGGGCCCTCCAACTGATAGATAGTATAACCAACCCCGTGAGTCTCCAACAAACCCAAATGATGCAACATCTCCTCACAGGTAGTAATAAAGTCATGTGGATCATGTCTAGAAGTACCAGCAAACCTCGGAGGTGCTAACCTCAAAAACCTACCCAACGCCTTCTGCTCTAACTCTGTCATAACTGGGCGAGGAGCAAGAGGCTGTGCAACAGATGGAACATGAATGACCTCCGCACGGGGAGCCATAGTAGCAGGCTGCGCTCCTGAGCTCTGTGCACCCAGGGATGCCCCCTGAGCGGGTGTCTGCGCCACCTCAGAAGGCCGCTCTCCAATCATACCCAAAAGCTGTAAAAGTAACCCCCGAATATCTGGAGACTGAGCTGCGGCTGAAGCTGGCACAGAAGTGGGCACTGGAGCTGGTACTGGAGCTGGCGCTGGAGCTGGTGCTGGAGCGGGAGGCTCTTCTTCGCGTGATGCCGATGATCTCGTACAAACCATCTGCGGAAGAATGAAGTAGAACAAATGAGATTTCCAGAAACTTCAAGGGTTCTACGCACGACACAGAAGCAATGAAAGAGTCAAATTTCCTAAAATGCCACTGTAGCCTCCCAAAGATTGAGTACGGACGTCTCCGCCCCGATCCGCAGGACTCTACTAGACATTGGCTCCTATACCGATGACACCGGTGAACCTAAAGCTCTGATACCAAGTTGTCATGACCCAATTTCTCGGTCATGATGGCACCTACAACCCTCGGTAGGTGAACCAATCCCCGTAGCCTAGAACAGTTAGTAATGGGCTACTATCTAACAAATAAGAGAACAAGACGAAGAGAACAGATAAACGGACTATAAATATATACATGTGCGGAAACTAAACCGAACCCCAAGACCTGGTATCATAGTATAGAGCCAAAACTACATACATGGAGTGCAAATGATCCAAACCAATATATACAGATGTCTCTGAGTTGTAATAGAGTACATAAAGCAAAAGATAAACTAAAGCTAAGCTCCGATCGCCAAGAGCTCACCCTCAGTATGAAGTAGTCCTCAACAGATCTCCAAGCACGAATCACAGCGATCTAACGGCGATGGCCCACGCTAGGATCTACACCCAAAGATGCAGGGGGTAGGGGTGAGCACCAAATGCGAAGCATAACATAACCAGTAGGTATCATAGGCCGACTGGGCACATATAAGATAAAAGTGTAGTAACAGACAGAATAGAAGCAAGCAGTCACAGAAATCAACGAAAGGTACACAGGAACTAGCCCAGAGGGAAATCAACAGAACCACATGTGAGGCCAGTAAGCAGAATATACACACCATAGGCACAGGTGAAAGCAAGAAATAGCGCACCTGGGGTCCTTGCAATAACAGTGTATACAAAATAAGTTTACGAAATAGACGGTATACGGGTAACCTCGAGTGTAAGAAGAAGAGAGAAAGAGTAACGATAGGCATGCTCAGAGACATGAATTCAACTCAACTAATCATATCAATCTCAAATCCAGAACTAACAATTTCATACTTAACCGTAACAGGGAACAATTCTGTAAGTAAATAGCAAAATTCTACCTACAGTCCCCCGGCCGCCCATACAACCGAGGAACACAAACAAGTGAAAACAAACCCTCCGGTATCCCATACTACCGGAGCATACAATCAACAAACAAGGGTGGAGCCTCAAACAATGAATGATATGATGCATGAAGATCTCCAGTGAAATGGTATCTCTGTATGTACCTCCTCCGGCGCCGATCCGGCCCAGCAGGTAGGTTCCATAGAAGGACACTGCCCGTATACCTCTACTCCACCGTATACCCCTCCTCCGGCACACGCAGCCCGTAGCCCCTGGACCAGATGGCAAGGTCCATGGAGGTCCCAGACCCCATACTAAAACTCAGTATCACAACATGTCATCCGGAAGCAAGTCCGGTATCAAGATAGAGACCCAGTCTCGAATATGCATGCCCAGACCCTGTCCAGGACTAAAGTAGTAGGAAAATATCTCAAAAAAAAACCCCTCCAAGGGTGCCCGGGCATAACCGAGTATAAACAGTAGAAAGTCATTTCAGGTGCTCGGTCCGACCGAGGCTAAAAATCATCTCAAGAAGCAAGAAAACTCAACTAGCACCCCGGCCCTGCCGAGTCTAGCATAGTAGTAAAACTGGTGTTTTAAAACATAATTTTACTTCCTTTTACCCAGGAATATTCACAAGTTAAATCAAACCATTTCCAAATTATCTCCATAAAAAACGGGCCCCCCGGGCCATGCAAGGTTTAGAAAATATTATCAGTAGGCCCGAAGCCAAAACCATAGTAAAACATGGATAAAACTTCTTTATATGCGTGGAAATGGTATGATCACACACAATAGCTGCCCAACAGCTCACAATCAACCTATCGACCCTGCACAGGCCCACAGCTACTCAGCAAGCATAACCAGCCTAGAAGGATAATTCTATTCCCGGGACTCGCGGACATTCCCAAAATCCCACCTTCTATGTTCCAGAGTCAACAAGGCCTCACAGGACCACAAGGGTAAATAAAATATATCGGCAATTACTACAAGCAACGGAGGAACAAAAGTAGGCGGACATGAATAAAGCGGTCGAGGTCTGTGGTACCAACCTAATAAACCAACCCAAGGATGCCCATTAATATAATTTTATCCTATATATGCGGAGTCTAGGAAAAATAAACTGTAACCTACCTGTCGTCCGATGACAAGCTCGAACCTCTCCGAAAAGAAGCTCCGAAACAAAAATCAAACTTGAACTTGGGCTTGAATAACTTGACGTAGATAATTGATTTTCTTTTCGATACTTAACAATATTGCATCAGCAAATCCTTTCATACGAACTCCTTATTTATTCATTTCAACGCACAGTAGTATGTAAATGCTTTATATATGATCACTATTACTACTGGAAAATATAAATTAAAGGTATCTATCCTAAATACATATGCCACTTACATTTAGCTAATAAGTGGCAGCATCCCAATGTGTTGTCCAACCCCTCCACTCCCACGTGGAGTGGAGGTGGCAATATTTGAGAGATTACCTTTACCCCATTATATATATTCGGGTATTGCATAAATTCGTGGTTTAATAAATATAACTTTTTAAATATACCATAATTCATAAAAAATTATTTCAAACAAAACCTACTATATTATAATAATAATTTTTAACATAACTAAATTTACTATCTCCGTTAAAATAATACAATGTATAAAAACCTTATAAAATAAATAACATTATACCAGTTATATCGCTTTACAAAATATTTTTTTCATTTCTAAACCTTTAAAATATTTTAAAAAAAGGTAATAATAGTATTAAATTTTTACCAAATTCAACTTTAAAATAAAATATCTTCAAATACATGCGCGATGCTAATAAAATTCTTAAGCTTAGGCTCGTAATTCACCATCGCACGATTTTGATACTCAAGAACTCTCTTGGAACCCTCCCTTATTTTACTCACTGTTTCGGAACTGAAATGGCATTTTAAAACGTGAAGTTGAGGCTTAAATCGAGTTTAACCCGACCCGGTTTGCGACCCGGTTCGCAACCCGTTTTCTGCCAGACAGTCCGCGGTAAAACAGTCATAACTTTTTACTCCGAGATCCGTTGGACGTGAGGTTTTATGCGTTGGAAACTAGACTCGTAGACCTTTGATTTGTTATTTTGGGGGACTTCTAACTCTTTATATATTAAGAGAAAATCACCGAGATATTTTACCCAAAGTTCAGAAAATTTAATAAAGAACTTACGATAACTTTTGCCGACTTGCTTGACTTCAAGACTTATCATGCCACCAAACAAATGGACCCGACACCGAAATACCGGTCCTGACGAGCCTTAAGTGACTTGGGGCCACTACAAACAAGCTCTAACGGTTCGAGGAAAACGTATACGTGGAAATAACCGGAAGGGTCATTACAGGTACCCGTGCCAACCATTTGTTATACCCATACCAGGCATGGTACCCGATCCAAACGAATGTCAACAACCACAGTCAATATATGAACACACACAACCTATAAAACCAACAAGTAAACACCGTTCAATCACAAACTGTAAACAGGAACCTAGACATTCCACACGACTTCCCTAAGCAGTGTAATGCATACAATCACTTACACATGAGTACACGAATATACACATTCATAGAAAATCATAAGCCAACACCTACCTCGAAATGTTCCAAGCTCTATTCGACCCGAGTTTTCCCGTGTTTCGGACTCCTCTCTCGTTCTTGGTCTAAAAACAACACAAAGTATATATAATTAACATAAGGCCTGTACATTACCCGGATTATACAAAATCCCCAAACCCCACGCCACCCATGATCATCCCACTCTTTTCCCATGCTTTTCCACCGTTAATTCTCCTAGTTCTATCATTTTTTTACGGATGAAACAGGGAATTAAACAACCTATGATCATAATAATGTACTTTAATCCATACCCAAGAGCACACATGCTTTTAATTCCCTTCCTTCCCCGAATTCCACCATCCGTAGGTTATTCTAACCTTTCCCCAAATTCCCTCCTAGCAATTCTACCGCATAGGAAACGTAATACAAAGATTGGGGAACGAAAACCTTACCTTAGGGAATAATTCCTGGAATCGCCTAGCCCTTCTCCCAAAATGAACTTGTGAAAAACTGAATGTTTTGGGAGCTGTTTCTGCATTAAAATCCCATCGGCCCGCTATAGCGGTCCCCGCTCCGCTATAGCGGTCCCGCTATAGCGATAGGTTGCCGCTATAGCAGTCTTAGGTAGGTTGACCGACCTTTGACCACTGCTATAGCAGTATTTTCTACTGCTATAGCAGTGGCCTCTATCACGTGAATGTATGGTAATCTACCAGTTTTGGCTATTTCACAACACACCTATTTCCTCCGACGTCCTGAAACAACCCCTTCATGTCAAACACGATTTCGGGAGTTATACTTACCCAAATGTGATTCCGAAAAGTCCTCCAGACTCCTTTATGTCTTGGCTACGTGGAAAACTAGCTCAATCTAAGACACCTAAACCCATCTTTACCCGGATTTCCCTAGACTCTACCTCGCTCTAAAACTGACCGAGGGTAGCCTAGCCCAGAATTTCAAACTCCCAAACCCAGAGTTTTATAACTCTAAAACATGGCATGATTGGACTACCCGTAACGATGGACCCGATCATTACAACAGATACCAATTTACCCATCATTTATCCCTGAATGATCAAACTCAAAATTATGGAGATAAATGGAAGGAAATGTAGTATCTGAATCATCAAACAATTGAGGGTACTTGTCCAGCATGTCCTTCTCAGTTTCCCAAGTGGCTTACTCAACCGGACGATGCTTCCACTGAACCTTTACTATATCAATAACCTTTTTCCTCAACCTCCGGACATCCCGAGCAAGAATCAAAACTGGTTCTTCCCAATAATGAAGATCCTTATCGAAAAGTATCTCATCCCACTTGATGATGTAATCCCCATCCCTATGGTATCAATTGAGCATGGATACATGGAATACCGGATGGACGCCCTACAAACTAGGTGTCAGTGCTAACTTGTAAGACACTGGCCCAAATATTTCAAGAACTTTAAACGGACCGATGAACCGAGGGCTAAGCTTGCCCTTCTTACCAAACCGCATAACCCCTTTTATGGGTGATACATTTGACAATACCTGCTCGCCAACCTGTAAGTCCATGTCATGGACCTTGCAATCTGCATACTCCTTCTGCCTGCTTTGAGCAGCCAACAACTTGGTTTGTATGCCCCTTACCTTTTCTTGTGCTTCCTTCACTAAGTCTACGCCCAGACGCTTTATATCACCTTCCTCAAACCACCCAATTGGTGATCTGCCGTTCCTCTCATACAGGGCTCGAACAGTGCCATATTGATAGTAGAGTGGTAGCTATTATTGTACGAGAATTCACACAATGGTAGAAACTAGTCCCACTGACCCTCGAAGTCTATCGCATATGCTCTCAGAATGTCCTCGAATACCTGAATCGTCCTTTCTGACTGACCATCAGTTTGAGGGTGGAAGGTTGTGCTAAAGGTGAGTTGTGTACCTAACTCTCTGTGTAACTTGCCCCAGAACTGAGAAGTAAACTGCGTACCCCTGTCTGAAATGATGGACAGTGGTACCCCATGCAGTCTCACAATCTTTTTCACGTATATCTTAGCCACTTGACCCGAATGAAATGAGCGTACTTGGTCAGTCTGTCAACAATGACCCAAATTGAGTCATATTTCCCCAATGTTTTGGGAAGACCCACCACGAAATCCATGGCTATCCTTTCCAATTTCCACTCTAGAATGGGCATTCTTTGAAGTAGTCCTGCAGGTCTCTGATGTTCATATTTTACCTGCTGGCAGTTCTGACATTTGGACACAAAATCCACTATGTACTTTTTCATCTCGGGCCACCAGTAATGCTGTCTCAAGTTCCTGTATATTTTGGTCACACCGGATGAATTGAGTACTGCGAACCATGAGATTCTACCAAGATTTTCTGTATCATATCATCCACCCGAGGAACACAAATCCTCTCCCTGAAATGCAACACTCCACCAGAGTCTAACATGACATCTCTGGACTCCCCGGATATTACCTTACCTCGCAACTTACCCAGTTTCGAATCCTGAAACTGTTTTGCCCTTATTACCTCTATGAAAGTGGCCTTGACCTCAATGCTGGCCAATAACCCACCTTGATCTGAAACACCCAAGTTTATGAACTTGGCCTCCAAAGCCAGAATCTCCTTAGACAATGGTCGTTTGGACGCCTCCAAACAAGCCAAGCTACCCATGCTAACAGTTTTATGGCTCAATGCGTCTGCCACCACATTAGCCTTACCCGGATGGTACTGAATTGTCAAATCATAATCTTTCAATAACTCCATCCATCTCCTCTGCCTCAGATTCAAATTTTTCTGAGTGAAAATGTGCTGCAGACTGCGATGATCTGTGAATACCTCACACTTGACACCATAAAGATAGTGTCTCCAGATTTTCAATACAAAAACCAGCGCTGCCTACTCTAAATCGTGAGTCAGGTAATTCCTCTTATGCACCTTCAACTGCCTGGATGAATAGGCTATCACATTCCTATCCTGTATCAACACAACACTCAAACCAGAATGTGAAGAATCACAGTAAACAACAAAGTCTTTACCTTCAACTGGCAAGGACAAAATAGGGGCCGTGGTCAAAAGTGTCTTGAGCTTTTGGAAGCTCTCCTCGAACCTGTCGGACCACACGAACGGTACCTCCTTCTGTGTCAGCCTGTTCAGGTGAGTAGTAATAGAAGCAAAATTCTTAACAAACCTCCGATAGTACCCTGCGATCCCAACAAAACTCCTCACCTCGGTCACAGAGCTAGGCCGACCCAACGCTTGACTGCCTTAATTTTCTGGGGATCACCATCACCTATTTTTCCGACACTACATGCCCCAAGAATGCCACAGAAGTCAACCAAAACTCGCACTTAGTTAATTTTTCATAAATCTTTTGGTGCCTCAAGATATCCAGCACATACGAAGATGATTAGCATGCTCTTCTCTACTCTTAGAGTATATCAAAATATCATCGATGAACATGATAACGAAGGAATCCAAGTAAGACTTAAACACCCCATTCATCAAACTCATGAATGATGCTGGCGCATTGGTCAAACCAAATGACATTACTAGAAACTCGTAATGTCCATACCGAGTCCACAAAGCAGTCTTTGGAATATCCTCAGATCTAATCTTTAACTGATGGTACCCCGACCTCAAGTCAATTTTTGAGAACACTGATGCACCCTGAAGCTGGTCAAATAAATCATAAGGGTATTTTTTAAAGACTTTTCTTATGAGGGGCATAAATTGAAGACCACTCACTTTTGAGGACACTCCATGTAATTTCCTGGAATTTGACTACCATCTTTTTTCTTTACAAATAAGACCAGAGCACCCGAAGGTGAAGTACTAGGATGTATAAATCCCTTATGTAGGAGTTCCTGCAGCTGAGTCTTAAGTTCCCTTAACTCTGTCGGAGCCATACGATATGGAGGATTGGAAATGGGATGAGTGCCTGGCTCCAAATCAATACAAAAATCTATGTCCCTATTCGGAGGCATACCAGGCAAGTCCGCTGGAAACACCTCTAAAAATTCAGAAACCACTGTAATTGACTCAATAGGAGGAGACTACACACTATCATCCCAGAGATGAGCCAAAAAGGCTAGACACCCCCTCCCCACTAGGTTCCTAGCCTGGACAAATGATATTATCTTAACTGGCTTAGGCCTGTACACACCTTCCCACTCTAGTCTATCCTTACCCAGAATCTCTAGAGCCACAGTCTTGGTGTTATAGTTAAACACATCATGATAAGGAAATAGCCAGGTCATACCCAAGATAATATCAAAATCATTCATATCCAGAATTACCAAGTCTACCCAAGTATGTAACCCCACAAAAACAACCGAACAGTCACAATATACATGAGTCAAAACCACTGACTCTCCAACTAGGGTAGAAACATAGATAGAGGAATCAAGGATATCACAAGTCAAACCCAGCCCCAAAGCAAAACTCACAGACACATAAGAATACGTACAGCCTGGGTCAAATAATACTGAAGCTATTTTATCACAGACAAGAATAGTACCTGTGATCACCGCATCTAAGGCTTCCACCTTAGTCCTTCCTGGAAAAGCATAGCAATGAGCCTGATTATCAATCAAAGTAACTTCCCAGGCCGGCTTCACCGCACCCTTGCCTGCATCGCCGTTCCCCCGGTCTCCCTAGCCTCCCTGAAAATTACCTCGCCCACCCTGTGGATGACCCCTGGCATTACCTCCTCTGCCTGTCAGAACCACTGCTCTAGTCTGCTGGTAACCCTGATTGCCTGTCTACCTATGTGGACACTCCCTCTTAAAGTGGCCCAACTCACCATAATGGAAGCAACCATGGTCCAGAGTAGGTCTGCTAGCTGATGTATAGGACGCTCCCTGGCCTCTAGGAGCTGAGACTGAGCTCCCTGACGACCACTTATAGTAGCTGGAAGAGTTGACTGAATAGGACAGGCCGGATAAGCCTTCTGATGCTGGCCCCTAGAGTATGAACCACCATAATTTCCCTCATTCCGGGGCTTCTTGGCTAAAGCCTTAGCCTGCCCCGCTTGTCTAACTCCCTCAATCTTCTTCACATAATCCACCACATCATTAAATCCCTTTCCCGAAGAAGTCATATGCACTGACAGTACCTACAGTTCACTATTCAGACCCTTGACAAATAACCGGACCCGTTCCTCCTCGGAACCCAACATCTGTGTAGCAAAATGAGAAAATGGATGGAACTTAGCCTCATAAGCTGAGACCGACATGCTACCCTGCTCCAAGTTCAGAAACTCATCCTTCTTCCGATCCCTCAAAGTACAGGGAATGTACTTCTCTAGAAATAATGCGTGGAACTGCTCCCAAGTCAATGGAGGTAGGATAGAAGACTGACACTCAACATGAGACCTCCACCACTGCTTGGCATCACCCTGCAGCTAAAAAGTGACAAACTCCACCCCATGCTGACGTACAATACCCAATTTGTGCAACCTCTCATGGCAATCTAGGATGAACTCATAGGCATTCTCCTTGTCTGTAACCTGAAACATCAGAGGTTTTAGCTTAAGAAACTTAGTCAGCATCTCATGATGATTACCTGTCATCACTGGGCCTAGCAATGGCCTGAGGAGATCATTTGTGCCTGAAGATGCATCCATCCTTGGTGTAGTAGTAGTCGATGGCTGAGTATCCAAGGCCTGATTTGCATAAGCTGCGGGTATGGTTCCAGCACCAACCAACCCACTCAGAGTATCCCACGCCTGCTTAAAAGCTTCCGGTGTCATAGTAGGAAGGCCTGCACCCCCAACTGGTGTCGCCTCCTCTTGAACCCTTCCATCCTCTACAACCACTTCTTCTACATCCTCATCCACATGATCCTGAGGTAGGGAGGGTTTATCTCACATGCAGCAGTAGCTCGAGCTCCACCCCTGGCGGGTGCGGCTCCAACTAATCCCCTACCCCTTCCCCTACCTCTGCTAGGAACTGTCGTGCCCACTGCTGGGACCGCTGGCCTTGCTCAATTATTCCTTGTAGTGACCATCTACGGATAGAAGAAGGAACATGGTTAGATACCAATTTGTATCACCAGATACCAATTGGAATCGAGTTATAGCATGAAGGAAAAAAGGAAGAGATAGTTTTTCCTAAAGCCCCATAGCCTCTCGAAGAAAAGTACGGACGTCTCCGCACTATTCCGCAAGACTCTACTAGACCTGTCTGGTACAATGAGATCAACAAACCTAGGCTCTGACACCATCTTTGTCACGACCCAACCCATCATGAGTGGCACCCACCTGACCCCCGGATGATCGAACCAATAGAGTTCAACCCTTGTCTAGACTAACAGCCTAAAACCAATAACAGAAAGTAAACTAGCAATCAAAACAATTCAAAAACTAATCATAATCATTATCCTGTGGAAAATCCCTCCTAGGAACTGAAAGTCATTGTACCAAACCTCAATACCAAATATCTAGAATGCGGGGATGTAACCCCAAAAGATAATATGAAATAGTTTTAAGTCTGAAACAAATGGACTGAAACTCTAAGAATAAACCAAGGTAGCTCGAAACAAGCAGCTCACCCTTGAAAGTCAGAATCACCGGTACTAAATGCGAGGTCGCATCTCAGTCGCTGGTAGATTTCCTGTACTCACCAAAGACAAGCAAGTGCAGTATCAGTACACCACCACTTTGTACTGGTAGGATCATCAGCCAGTTTTCAAGTAAACAACATATATCACAGTACAACATATTCAAGTAAATATATGGAAAACATGAAACAAGTATACAGGCCCTAGACTACAAGTCTCTACCTACCTTTTACCAGCATGAAATCCATCTCTTACAGTTCTATACCACAAAGATGGGCCATTAACTATACCTTTCCGTCTAGCTCGAACCCACCCTAGAATCCCCTCTACACACATACCAAAAGTAGTGCTTTAACCAGGCCTAAACCAAGACCAACACAACAGTTATACAAAGTTCCCGGTCACTCAAGCACCACCAGCAACAACACCTTTAAATAGACAACCCAGTCTACTCATAGAATCAATAATAAATGAAATAATACAAGATGCAATAAAGTAAACCCGTACCAGGTATGGTACCCGTGCCAACCAAATGTTATTCCCGTACCAGGCGTGGTACTCATGCCAACCATTTGTTATACCCGTACCAGGCGTGGTACCCAAGCCAACCGAATGTCAACAACCACAGTCAATATATGAACACACACAACTTGTAAAACCAACAAGTAAACACCGTTCAATCACAGACTGTAAACAGGAAGCTAGACATTCCACACGACTTCCCTAAGCAATGTAATGCATACAATCCCTAAGACATGAGTATACAGAAAATCATAAGCCATCACCTACCTCGAAATGTTCCAAGCTCTATTTGACTTGAGCCTTCCCGTGTTTCGGATTCCTCTCTCGTGCTTGGTCTAAAAACAACACACAGTACATATAATTAATACACAAGGCCTGTACATTACCCAGATTATACCGAATACCAAAACCCCAGGCCACCCATGATCATTCCACCCTTTTCCCAGGCTTTTCCATCGTTAATTCTCCCAGTTCTATCATTTTTTACGGATAAAACAGAGAATTAAACAACCTATGGTCATAATAATGTACTTTAATCCATACCCAAGAACACACATGCTTGGAATCCCCTTCCTTCCCTGAATTCCACTATACCTAGGTTATTCTAACCTTTCCCCAAATTCCCTCCTAGCAATTCTACCTCATAGGAAATGTAATACAAAGATTGGGGAACGAAAACCTTACCTTAGGGAAGAAGTTTGACGAAAAAAGGAAGAAAAATGCCTGGAATCACCTAGCCCTTCTCCCAAAATAAACTTGTGAAAAACTAAATGTTTTGGGAGCTGTTTTTGCATTAAAATGCCATCGGCCCACTATAGCGGTCGCGCTATAGCGGTAGGCTACCGCTATAGCAGTCTTAAGTAGGTTGACCGCCTTTTGACCGGTGCTATAGTAGTAATTTCTACCGCTATAGAGGTGGCTGCTATAACGCGTGACAGCGCTCGTCAGGGACAGGATGTCCAAAAATCTGCCAGTTTTGGCCATTTCACAACACACATGTTTTCCCCGACGTCCTGAAATTACCCTTTCACGTCAAACGCGATTCTGAGAGTTCTACTTACCCAAATGCGGTTCTGAAAAGTCCCCCCAGACTCCTTTACGTCTTGGCTATGTGGAAAACTAGCTCAATCCAAGACACCTAAACCCATCTTTACCCGAATTTCCCTAGACTCTACCTCGCTCTAAAATTGGTTGAGGCTAGCTTAACCTAGAATTTCAAACTCCCAAACCCGTAGTTTTCTAACTCTATAACTTGGCACGATTGGACTACCCATAATGACAGACCCGGTTGTTACACCTTGTATTTGACTCTGGAACATAGATGGTGGGTTATTTAGGAATTTCCACGAGTCCCAGACATTGATATTAGTTTGTAGAGCTGGTTATCTGTGATGTAGAATGATTGGAGCCTGTGCGGGCTGATAGGATACGACACTACTATCACATTTGGTTTCGACATATCATATTGCATCATATCATTCTTTTGTGTTTGATTCAACCCTTGTTTACTTTTTGCTCAGTGTATGCTCTGGTAGTATGGGATGCCGAAAGGTTTGTTTTCACTTGTATGAGTTCCTCGGGCGTATGGGCGCCCGTGGGATTGTAGGTAGACTGCTATTTATTGTGATTCTAACGCAATGTTGATCCTGATTATGGTTACATTCTGTGACTGGAAAATGAGAGTTGTATTATATACATTTGGTTCACTTGATGTTTATACTTGGGCTTCCGATTGTTTATTTCTGTCTTAAAAGTGGTATTACTAGAATGACTTGGTTGTTGGTTTTGTTTTCGGGAATGTTATCATTATTTTCCTTTCCTCCTTCCCTTTTTACTTGAGGTTACCGGTATACCGCCTACTTCTAAAACTCTCTTTATATATTGTTATTACAAGGATCCCAGGTGCGTTCTTTCTTCCTTCACTTGTGTTCTGTGATGTATTTTTCTATTAGCTAGCCTAGTATGTTGTTTCCTTCTTGTATCCTCCTGTGCTAGCTTCCGTTTACCTACTCGTTGCTTTTATGACTACTTGTTTCATATCTGCTATACTATTGCTGTTATATCTTATATGCACCCAGTCGGCCTATGATACCTACTGGGTACCTGTTGCTCAGCAATTGGTGCTCATACTACACTCTGCATCTTTCTGGTGTAGATCTTAGTGTGGGTCATCGCCGCTGATTCGTTTGAGACTTGTGCGGGTTAATTTTTGGACTATCCGAGACTGAGGGTGAGATTTTGGCGACGGAGCTTAAGCTTTTATCATCTTTTGTATTATGTACTCTTTTGCTATTCGGAGACATATGTATATCTACTTTTAGATTCTTTGTACTCTGTTGATGTGGTTCTGGCTCTTATACTAAGATACCAGGTTTTGACTTTTGTTTAGCTTTCGCTTATGCATTCCTGTTGCTGATTTCTTTATCTCGTTCTCTTGCTTCCGCTTATTTATTATTCTTCCGCATGCTTGCTAGCTAGTAGCTCATTACTAACCATTTCGGGCTATGGGGATTGGTTCGCCTATTGGGGGTTGTAGGTGACATCATGACTGGAAAATCAGGTCGTGACAATTCTGTTTTCACTATAAATTTCAATAATATGCTAATCTCCACAAATGGTACTCAAGAATAATTAATTGATTTAGTTGAAAATCATTTCTCCAATTGCTAACAGAAAAAGAAACACTCAAGCGAATTCTTGTTGCGTTAGACTGCTTTTCAACAAGTTAATTATTTATCTTCAATTTATAAAATACTTTTCTCATATTTTTTAATTATAATTGGTACAAATAATCAATTCTGAAATGTGTTTCTTTTTCATATTTTATTTTTTAAAAGTTTCATTCGTTAAATTTGAGTGTCACGTAAGGGTCAAGCTCTATTTTACTACTAATAAAGTTATCTGTACACATTTGAGTATAATATTATGCATCTAAATCATGATATATTAATTAAGATAAAATTTGAAAATGGCCGAATAATATATCCAACTAAGAAAGAGAGAAATAAGATATTTTGTAATATATTTAACAAAGAGAAAGAGAAATGGGATATTTTTATTAATTTACATTAGTCTTTTGAAATATGAGCACTATAAGCGTGATCAGTTGATTATTACTCCATAATTTTACAGGTGTACTTAAAAGAGTACTAAATATAGCATAAAAATTACATCATCTTTACCAACATGCAAATAATACTGTTGATACTTTAGTATCTATGATTGTGGAAAGCTGTCACGCACATAATTTTTTTTTATTTGTCATTCACACAATATTCATAAATATATATTTTGCTCCAAAATGTATGCGAGTAATATGTAGCAATTAATATGCAATGTTATCTGTGTCTAATTTGTGAACTAATTCATATATATCATATTTTTTTATTTGGAATTTCATATCAAAATGAAACTCATAATATTAGGTTCGTGCTGAAATAACATTTTATGCTTAGCCTTATAAGTGCTTTAACTTTTTGAAGTTGTCTTTTACATTTATTATTTGTCATCTTAGTTGATTAATGATTTCAGAGATCTTTTCTTTGTTACTTAAAAGAAGATTATTGAATATGTCAGTGTTTATAATTTTCGATGTGAAAGCATTAATGACATTGTATTTTTTTCAGATAGGAAAATTCAATGCAATTTTATAACTTATATTTTTTGGACTTACTTTGTTATTAAATTTTCTTAAAAGCAATTAGAGGCAATTGTTATGAAGGATAGAATTATTAATATGTTGTCAAGCTTTTTCGAAAGAGATGTATTTAAATTATATATTCTAAGCATAATCTTAAAAAAAAGAATAGGAAGTTAAACCAGCTATTTAAAACTAGTAGACTACTGAAAATCATATAGCATATCTTTTCTATTATACATAATTAGATATTATCAATTTAAAATACAATTAAGATGTCTCTTTTGTAAGACATACGTCATTTGAAAATATTTTATTTTATTTTGGACATGTTGGAGATGTCATTAAGCCTGTAATTCTATATCTATGTCACGAGCCGAGACTAGGACCCGGGAGTAACGGGCAACTCAGATCAATGAAGGTCTAAAAAGGCCCCTTAGCATTCATTATAAGCTATTCAATAATTAAAGAGTTGCGAAAGTAGGCACAATGATAGAAAGTTTGATTTAATATAAATGAACCAAAACCAACTTTAAAATCCAACTGTAACATAATTCTACGAAGCCTCTAATCCATAATGAAATGGACATCATCTGTATCGGAACAAAGCCCCGGGAATACCATAAAATATAATACTAAAGATGTCTTTCATAAAGGTGCCTTCTGAAAAATGGAGGGCTCACAAAAAAACTGGACCTGTCTGAACGAGTATAGCGCTGCACATTATCACGAGAAGGTGTCTCCGAACCTATATCATAAAATGATGTAGCCACCCGGAGATGGTCAATACGTGAAATGTAAGGGTATATAGAACAATCAAGTAGATACGATATACTCTATATGAAAAGTTGACATTTAAATACATCCAATACAATAGGAGATAAATATCCATAGTAAATTCAAATAAGAGAAGAAGATAAACCTTTCTATCCTTTAATTCTAAACTAGATGGTATCACCGACTTCCATTTAAATACCATGGGCTATGTGGATCCGATCAATGCTGTATCGACTAAGACCCAACCCATGTTTGCCGCATGAGTCGAGATTCAATACATTATGGCCAACATAATCATCCTTGTAGAGAAAAATATAAGGTCATCAAAGTTTAGGATTGAGCCATCCCTATGTCGGCAAAACACAGGTTTTGGGTGTTGAGACGTTTTGGCTCATACCTTCTTGGTTAACCATCTAATTCTATTTAAGCCCAAATTCTTATCATTTTTTATATCATCAAAACATCATTTAATAGCACATTTTTTGTTAGGGGCATACTCCATTATTGGTATCGTCATACCAAGACTTGCAAGTCATTCATTCCATTATTTTAAAACCCATAAAGTCTGTCACCAATTCATTATACCCATTTATAGAAGTCATATTAGATGACAATGATCTTTTAGCCTCAATCAGATTCATTCATAAAGTCTGTTAAAAATAACAATATCTTTCAAACCAACCAATCATTTGAAGACTTTTGAATTGTAGAAAGAAACAAGTAAAAATCATCCAATACCCTTTTGGGTACCATTCCTTATACAATCACTAGTATTTTTGAGTAAAATAAGGGACTAACAAATTCATGTGTTTTTAGCCAAGTTAGTAGGCCTATACTAGCAATCCTAAGTTTCATATTCAATGTCGTGTAAGCGTATTTATAAGGGTTTGAAAATGATGACGTTTAGAAAATACTTTGAGAAGGAATCGTTCTGCGTATCTTTTGATGGAAGGGACTCGAAAAAGACTTGAAGTTGACCCTTAAAGCTTAAACCCTAAGTGTTCTTGTCACTAGTAACTTTGGAGTGAAAAGTAGCATATGTTCTTATGAATGGGACCTTTAGGAACTTAGAAATGTTTAGAATATAGGGCATACGATTTTGGGTAAAGAAAGAACCAAAATGCCCTTGAAATAATGTAGAAAAAAACAATTCCCGTAGGGTAATGCGTGGCCCAAGGCTTGACCTCTAGTCCGCAAAGCATGGTCCCATTTCACGTTCTAAAAATTCCCTAAGCTTCTAACCTCATCCCAAGTCATTTTACATTCATTCTATGGGTCACATCAGCTCATTTTAAGCTTTAAAAGACATTCAAAACATACGAGGAATTACATTATCCCCCTCTTGGGATCCTTCATCCCTGAATGATGATTAAGGGCACTTGTAGCACGACATAGGAATGCGAATGAGACATTAAGGAGAACTTACAAAAGATTTGAGAAGAAAACTATGGATTTGTCCTTAATTAACCTCATTTGAAAAATCGAACAAAGTGGGGTATCTAGTCTTCATATCCTCCTCCGATTCCCAAGTAGCTTCTTCCACTTTCTGATTCTTCCACAATACTTTCACTAAGGCTATTTCTTTTGTCCTTAACTTTTGAACTTGATGATCGAGAATTTTTATGGTAACTTCTCCATATGAAAAGCACTCCAATGTTCTCTATAGGAACCACAAGTGAATGGTCACCCACACACGTTTTGAGCATAGAAACATGAAACACGGGATGAACCGATGCCAAACTCGCGGGTAACTCTAACTCATAAGTGACATTTCCAATCTTACTCGGAATCTGATAAGGGCTAATATAATGAGGACTGAGCTTATACTTTTGCCTAAACCTCATAACTCCCTTCATAGGAGATACTTTAAAGAATACCCAATCGCCAATATCGAATACTAACTCCCTCCTTCTAACATCAGCATAGGTCTTCTGACGGCTTTGGGAAGTCTTTAGTCTCTATTGAATAATCTTAATTTTCTCCATCGCTTGATGCACAAGGTCTGGCCCCAACAACCTAGCTTCTCCCACCTCATACCATCCAATAGGTGACCTACACCTCGTAGAATAGAGAGCCTCGAATGGTGCCATTTGGATACTTGAGTGATAGCTATTGTTCTAGGAAAATTCAATAAGGGGCAATTGATCCACCCAACTACCTTTGAAATCAATGACACATGCTTTCAACATATCCTCCAAGGACTGAATAGAGCTCTCCACCTTCCAATCTGTGTGAGGGTGAAAAGTGGTACTAAGGTTCACCTATATACCCAAACCTTTCTGTAAAGCTCTCCAAAACTGAGAAGTGAATTGAGTACCTCTATCAGATATTATGGACATAGGTGCACCATGCAATCTAACAATCTCTTGAATATACAACTTTGCATAATCTTCCCCCGAATAAGTCATTCTCACAGGCAGAAAATGAGCATACTTGTTCATTCTATCAACAATGACCCAAATGGAGTCATATTGGTTACACGAATGCGGGAGACCAGTAATAAAATCCATATTTATTATCTCCTATTTCCACATCGGGATAGCTATGTCTTGGGATGTACCACCTGGCCTTAGATGTTCAACCTTAACTTGTTGACAGGTGGAACACTTAGCAACAAGATCAGCCACATCCCTCTTCATATTATTCAACCAGTACAACTCTTATAAATCATGATACATCTTAGTAGAGCCAGGGTGATGGTATACCTGGAAACATGAAACTCGGTCAAAATCCTCTCATGCAAGTCGTCAACATTTGAAACACACATTCTCCCTTGATACCGCAAGATGCCATCCCCTCCTATTTCGAAATCCATAACCTTATGCTTACCAACATCCTCCTTAATTGGCATAAGTATTGGAACATTATCTTGCTTTTCCTTAACTTCAGCACCCAGTGATGACTTAGCCAATGCATGCACCATAACCCTACCATCCTTGGAGTCTAACAACCGGACTCCTAAGTTGGCAAGCAAATGAATGTCCTTCACCAACCCTCTCTTTTCCTACTCCACATTAGAAAAACTCCCTATGGAAATCCTTCTAAGAGCATCAACAACTACGTTAGCCTTACCTGGGTGATAATGCAAGCTCATGTCATAGTCCTTCAACAATTTGAGCCACCTCCTCTACCTGAGGTTCAACTCCTTCTGGGTGAAAACATATTGCAAGATTTTGTAATTAGTTAAGATGTCCACATGCACCCCATATAAATAATGGCGCCAAATCTTGAGTGATAAAACCACCAGCGCCAATTCAAGGTCATGGGTTGGTTAGTTCTTTTTGTGCACCTTAAGTTGCCAGAAGCATATGCCACAACCCTCCCATGCTGCATAATTACACATCCAAGACCCACCCGGGACATCATAATAAACCACGAATCTCTTAATGCCCTCGAGTACAGTCAAGACATGGGCAGAAGAAAAATTATCCTTCAATTTCTCAAAGCCGCCCTCACAAACATCGAAACATACGAACTTAGCCTTTTTCTGTGTCAGCTTCATCAACAGAGCAACTATAGAGGAAAAATTCTCAACAAACCTCCTATAATATCCCGCCAAACCCAAGAAGCTCCTAATGTTCATCGGAGTCGTGGGTCTGGGCCATTTTTTCACTGCCTCAATCTTTTGAGGATCCACCTTAATCCCATCACTAGATACAATATGACCGAGGAAAGCCATAGAGTCTAGCCAAAATTCACACTTGGAGAACTTGGCATATAATGCCCACTCCTAAGGAGCCTGAAGTACAATTCAGAGGTGATTGGAATGCTCCTCCTCACTCCGAGAGTAGACCAGGATGTCATCAATAAATACTATTACAAATACATCAAAAAAATTGCTTAAACACCCTGTTCATAAGATCCACGAAGGTTGCAGGAGCATTAGTTAAACCAAAGGACATGACCAAAAATTCGATGGCCTTACCGGGTTTGGAAAGCAGTCTTAGGAATATCACCCTCCCCAACTTTAAACTTATGGTAACCCGAACAAAGATCTATTTGGAGAAACATATAGCACCTTAAAGTTGCTCAAAAAGATCATCAATTCTACAAAGAGGGTACTTGTTTTTCATCGTGATTTTATTCAATTGGCGATAATCAATACACATACAAAGAGACCCATCTTTCTTACGCATGAAGAGTACGGGGGCAACCCAAGGAGAGATACTAGGATGGATAAAAGATTTATCAAGAAGGTCTTTCAATTGCTCATTTAACTCCTTCAACTCCACGGGGGCCATCCTATAAGGTGGAATTGAAATGGGTCGAGTGTCATGCAAAAGGTCTATCCCAAAATCTATCTCCTATCAAGAGGAACTTCGGGATGGTCTTCAGGGAACACTTCGGGAAATTCATTAACTATGGAAATGGACTGAAGTGGGGGACTTTCAGCATTAGAATCCCTGACCTGAACCAAATGGTACAAGCACCCTTTGGATATTATCTTTCAGGATCTAAGATAGGAGATGCACCTTCCCTTAGGCATTATGGGGCTACCCTCCCATTCTAAGAATGGTTCATAGGGAAACAACATTTGACCTTTCTGGTCCTACAGTCCATAGTAGCATAACAAGAGTGAAATCAATCCATCCCCAGAATGACATCAAATTCTATCATATAATGTTCTACCAAGTCCACCACTGTATCCCTAAGTAAAATAGTCAAAATATAATTTTTGTAAACCCTCCTAGCAACTATGTCATCATCGACAGGGGTGGAAACAAGAGTTCAGGAATATTTTTGGGTAGCAAAACCAAAATTTACAACCATATAAGGAGTCGCATAAGATAGGGTAGAGTCAGGAACAAGTAACACATAAACATCACGGGAGAAAATCTGTAACATACCCATGATAACATTTGGAAAAGCCATAT
The DNA here is from genome assembly GCA_003996215.1 of Jaltomata sinuosa. Classification (NCBI taxonomy): domain Eukaryota; kingdom Viridiplantae; phylum Streptophyta; class Magnoliopsida; order Solanales; family Solanaceae; genus Jaltomata; species Jaltomata sinuosa. The sequence goes on along the minus strand of QJPP01003941.1, from coordinate 144,158 downwards.
ATTCCTGGCGAGTAGCTAACCCATAAATAAAGTTTCGACTCCCGCCTGCACCAAAAGTAGCCCCCTTAGCAGCTTGGGCTGATGAAGTAGTAGCCGGAGCCTTGCTGCCCCCGAAAGTTCCCTTAGACTGAGGACACTCCCTGTGAATGTTACTAGGCTATCCATAACCATAACACACGCCCTTACCCACTACACATTGTCCATGGTGAACTTTACCACAAATGGGTCAAGGAGCATGAGATAGAGCTGACTGAGCCACACTGCCCTAAGATTGAGTACCCTGCATCCTGGACCCATTATTAGGCTAGAATTATTGATCGCCCGAATTTCTAGTTGCAGGGGAACTAGCTAAAGAATGAGCATGTCCCCAAGATTTCTTCCTACCACTATGTTGCTGGGCTGTCTCATGGTATGCTGGCCTAGTTCTCTTGTTCTGTCGCTCCTCCATCTCAACTTGCTTATTCTTCTCATCCTCAACCTACTGAATGTCTACCACCAACCTAGATAAGTTCATGTCTTTATTCAACATTACTACTTTGCATGCCAATACCAAGTCACCGAAGATACCAGAAGTGAACTTCCTCATTTGAGCCGTCATATCATATACTAATTCTGGAGCATAATTGGACAACTAATGGAACTTTAGAGCATACTCCTTGACACTCATCATCCCTTGCCTCAAGTTTACAAACTCCTCAGCCTTGGCTTTCCTTAACTCCTGAGGAAAGAAGTTATCAAGAAAGGCCTAGGAAAAATCTTCCCAAACAACTGGAGAAACATCTTCACCCCTCATCTCCTCCAACTCATCATACCACTGATAGGCCACCCCCTTCAGCTGATAGGATGCCAACTCCACTCCCTCAGTTTCACTAGTATGCATGAGCCTAAAGATTTTCTCCATTTCATCAAAAAATTCCTGAGGATCCTCTTCGACTTTGGAACTTGTGAAGACTGGTGGGTTTAGTCGCATAAACTGGCCTACTCGAGTAGCATCTGAGGACCTAGTGGTAGTACCACCATCTCTTGGCCAGCGAGACTGAGAGGACATAATCTGGGCAAGCATCTGCATGGTCTGCCTAAACTCAGCATTAGTAACTTCACCCTGTGGAGACTGGACTTATGTAGTACCGATCTTGGGAGCTCAGGTCGGATTGGGCGTGACTGGTAATGCCCCAAAAAGAGCAATGGCATCAGCAGTAAGGGCACCATTATGAGTCTGCATCCCATGAGTGGGGTAAACCTCTTCAGCATTTGTCCCAGTGAGGACTGAGGTTCCAGCCGAAGTCCCTTGTCCCATATCTCTTCGTAGAAGCATGATCTGAAATGTGAGAAATTCAAGAGTTAGAAGGATTTTCATAGAACTAGAATCTTTAGCACGAAGTAGAAAATGAAGAAAGGGAAACATTCCTAAATGCCTTATTACCTCCCTTTTATAAGTGTGGCGCGCTACACACCCATAAAATAGACACTACTCGACACGACTTTGTAGATACCCTAGGACCATGAACCATACTCTGATACCAAGTTTATCATGACCTAAGACTAGTCCCCAGACGTAATGGGAAACCCAGACCAATGAAGGCCTGAGAAGACCCCTTATCATTCGTTATAAGCACATTCAATAATTAAAGAGTTGAGGAAGTAGGCACAATGATAGAAAGTTTGGTTTAATATAAATGAACCAAAACCAACTTTGAAATCCAATGTAACATAATTCTACGAAGCCTCTAATCCATAAAGATTTGAAAATCATTTGTACTGGGACAAGGCCCCGACAATACCGCAAAACATAAGACTAAAGATGTCTTTCATAAAGGTGCCTTCAAAAAAATGGAGGGCTCACCAAAAAGCTAGACCTGTCTGAATGAGTCTAGCGCTGCAAAGTATCATGAGTAGCTGTTTCTGAACCTACAGGATAAAATAATGTAGCCACCCAGAGATGATCAGTACGTGGAATATAATAGTACACAGAACAATCAAGTAGATATGATATACTCTATATGAAAAGTTGAAATTTAAATACATCCAATACAATAGGAGATAAATATCTGTAGTAAATTCAAATAAGAGAAGAAGATAAGCTTTTCTATCCTTTAATTTTGAACTAGATGGTGTCATCAACTTCCATTTAAATACCACGGGCTATGTGGGTCTGATCAATTTTGGACAGGCTAAACCCCAACCCATGTTTTCCGCATGAGTCAAGATTCAATACATTATGGCCAGCACAATCATCCTCATAGAGGAAAAGATAAGGTCCTCCAAGTTTAGGATCGATCCATCCCTATATTGGAAAAATACAGGTTTTGGGTGTTGAGACGTTTAGACTCACACCTTCTCGGTTAACCATCTAATTCTCTTTAAGCCCAAATTCCTTCCATTTTTATATCATCAAAATAATATTTAATTTCCGTTAGGGGGATACTCCATTATTGGTAACCAAGACTTGCAAGTTATTCATCCCATTATCTTAAAACTCATAAGGTCTGTCACCAATTCATTATATCCATTTGTAGAAGTCATATTAGACGACAATGATGTTTTAGCCTCAATCCAATTTATTCATAAAGTCCGTTAAAAATAGAAATATCTTTCAAATCAACCAATCATTTGAGGACTTTTGAATAGTAGAAAGAAACAATTAAAAATCATCCAGTACCCTTTTTGGTACCATTCATTATACAATCACTAGTATTTTTGGGTAAAATAAGTGACTAACGATTTCATGTGTTTTTAGCCAAGTTAGTAGACCTATACTTACAACCCTAAGTTTCATATTCAAATTCGTGTAAGCGTATACATAAGGGTTTGAAAACCATGATGCTTAGAAAATACTTTGAGAAGGGATCGTTCTGCGTACCTTTTGGCGGAAGGAACTCGAAAAAAACTTGAGGTTGATCCTTGAAGCTTGAACCCTAATTGTTTTTGTCCCACGGAACTTTGGAGAGAAAAATAGCATATGGTCTGGTGAATGTGATGCTTTAGGGACTTAGGAACGTTTAGAATAGAGGAGGAACAATTTTGGGTAAGGAAAGGACCAAAATTCCATTGAAATAATATAAAAACATAATTCTTGTCATCTAATTAGAGATGGGGGAGGGGGGGTGCGGAGCACACTCTAAAGCATGGCCCCCCTTGCCTCACACAGCCCACCACGGGGTGGTGCCCCGTGAGGAGCACACTCTAAGCATGTTTAATTTTCATTATAATGGGCAATGTTCAAATAACACTAAAGAAGGTAGTAGAAATATGTTTGAATGACACTGGTAGATAAATTAGATGTGCGAAAAGGACGATTCAGATTTGAAATACTTTGGCTAACATATCTATATTTAATTTTCATAAAAAAAATTATCCTCTTATGGTCTGATCTTTTGTGTGTGTTATAAACAACAAAATCACTAAATTTTATCAAGAATCTTACTTGTTTATATTCTCTTGCTTCTCTTTTATCCCTATGAGACAAAAACATTAACAACTGACATTTTATAATTGTGCAAATATTTTAAGCTAAATGTTGTAGTATAATATGTAGATAGTGATGTAAATAAGCAGTTATAGATGTAATAATATAACACTTTTCAGTCATATAATATTTATGTGTAAATAATATACACCATATAGCTAAAAAAATATATTTTAATATTGAACCCATGCTAGCACAGGTTATCACTATCTAATATATATATATATATATATATATATATATATATATATATATTAAATAAACTTATATACTTTCGATAGCATGGGCTCAATGATTGAAAGTTTAGTTGAGTTGATTTATTTAATAGTTTGAGCTTGGTTCTAATGAGTTAAACAATATTGAATTATTTGTATCTCTAAGAAGTTATTAAAATTGTGCGGAGTGATAAAATTATAATTTTAGGATCATGAAGTATTCATTTATGAATATTATGGCTGGTAAGCGCTATATTATTATGAACATTATTGCATTATTTATGTTATATATGAGAAAACTTTTTACAGGCTTTATTATTTATATAATGAAAAGGATAATGTATTTTTTGGATGATCTTTTACATTTTTTGTAGATAAATTTTTAGTCAGAGTTGGTAAAAAGTACTTGTAAAGTTGTGAAATAGTGATCATTACTTAGTGAATATATTTTGAAATTAGAGAATATATTACAAAGTGATAGCCGATACAAAATATTGTGATGCATACTTGCACATATTTAAGCGATTTGAGCAAGTCTATAAATAAAGCAAATTATACAATATTAACATGATTAATACAATCAGTCAATGCAAAATAGCCAAAAAGTCCTGACAAATTATGATTCAAACGAGATTTGGCATTTTTAAACCAGGAAATGCTCGGTTTCCATTTCGATTGTAGGTGTAACCAACCTGCTATAAAAATTGTAAGTAATTTTCTGTCCTCTCAATTTTCTAATTAAGTTAAGTGTAATTATTCCTCCAACCCTCCTGATAAATAGCTCTACGTCCTACCCTTTTGATGACATTCAAAAGTGCTCTCCCGTAGAAGGTGGTTACGATCATTGTACAAAATAATAAATAAACTCAATGGATGTCGGGGTCGTATCCATGGATAATAGAGTAATGATTCGCCGATAAATTGTCGAATAAGTATCACTAAAGAAAGTAAATGTTCAAGATATTTTAAAAGTAAAAGTTAGAAGAAAAGGATTGGGAAATCAACAATATCACAATTTTAACACAAGAGTAACGGGAATATGATTTATTTAACAAGAGAAGAAAGACTAGGGGTATGCTTTCGATGGGGTTCTACAATGAGTTAGGGCCTTGATTAATCGTACAAACTTTCAATTATTGGTATGCGTATCTTGGTTCTAGCTATATTTGGTAGTCTTTCTACCCTCCAAATATATGTACCAGGGCCTTTGCTCAAGAACCATGGCTTTACCATAAAACAACCAATTTACACTTGGGTAAATCACACTATTTATAACTTAGATTCTTAGATGGGTATTTTCTTCGATCAAGGGATGGTGAAAGCTCCTAGATCCTCCCATTTAAGAGCTATATTGCTCATCATGACGGCACTAAAACTATGGGACACTTCAACTGTCCCCACATCAATCACTCATTTCTTCTTTAGTAACTCCATCATAAACTTTGCATAACCCGGTATTTGCATAAGAGCATCAACTAAAGAAATATTAATAGATAGTTTGTTGAACATGTTTACAAACTTCTTATATTGATTATCTTCCTTTTTCTTGATCAATCTCTGAGGATACGGGGGAGGATTTATAGGCAATGACCTTGGAACACTTGGAGCTTCCTCCTCGATCTCAATAGCAATTTGAGGAGGCAACTTCGCTTCATCCTTCTCCTCTTGTAGGCTATCATCATCAACAATCACTTTGGGTGCACTAAGATTCACCCCAATATCCAGACTCTCATCACTCTTTTTGTCAATCACGACCTCTTCTTCTATCCCGTCTTCTCGCTCCTTCATGATTTCTATGGCTAGTTTCCTCACACCACTAAGAATTCTTCAACTTTGAGTAACAGTTGCCATCACATGGACATTATTTTTTGGATTCGCAAGAGTGTCACTTGCAAGAGTACCTTTCAAACGTGGATTTATTTAAGAAGACAAATGGTTCATTTGAGCATCTCAGTTCTTGATAGACGCCAAATGGGAACTCACCATTTCATGAAGAGTGGATAACTCACTTTTTAAATCTTTCACCCTGCTATATGTCGATTCAACTCTTTCCAATACTTGAGACAACATATCCTCAATCTTAGAATGTCCGGGGTTACTCACTGTTGGTTGGTAGGGAGAGACATTAGCTTTTGGTGAAGGCACATAAGGATTGGTACTATTGTGATTGTAACAATCACTGTCTCTCTCACGTTCTCGCCATGGACCATCACGATCTCTACCCTGCTCCCCATCTCTCGATTGATTTCCCTTGTCTCAGCTCTAACCTTGATTCTCGTTTCTCGGATGCCAAGGACCTTGGTTGGTACCTTGATATGAGGGTCAAGAATATGCTTCTAGAAAGAAAAGCTCCTCATCTTTCGATGCATGAGTACCAACTCCATCATGATCATTCGACCCATAGGCACCCACAGCTTTGACACTCTTGGTGCCGGCTTCCATCATATGTTTGGCTAATAGATCGATTTGCATCATCATTTTGCCTATGGTCTCATCTCTCTCCTCTACCTTTCTTCTCATCTCACTTGTCATAATAGATGAAGTAACACCTGGTGATACATCAGCTTCTTTAATATGCCAGGCCTTATTTGTTTTTGTCATCCAATCTAAGAGGGCTGCAGCGACATCATAGTTTTGGTCCATAAGTGTCCCACCCGCAATGTTATTCGCCACGGATTTTTTTATAGATTCTATGTCACGACCCGAAACCAGGCCATGATGGCGCCTACATAACCCCCAGTAGGTAAGACAAACCCAACAATGCGGAAGATAATAAAAGCAGATCAAGTAAGAAAAGCGGAAGACATAAATAAGGGAGATAGGGCCAATAGCATATATACATACCAACTATACTAAATATATAAAAGATTGCCCTAAAGTCACCAAGAAGACAAAACATACACGAGAACCAACCCAAACCTGGTGTCACCGGCACAAGAGCGACTAAAGTACGGAGTAGCTATATAACAGACTGTGTCTATAAAAAATTCAAAATATAGACTGAAATACAAGATCAAAAGCATGTAAAGTCCAAGGCATCGGGAGCTCACCGCGATCCAAACTACAATAGGCCTCGAACAATGGGAGGATCGGTGAAGGTGACTTGTACAAGGGGCTGCATCAGAAAAAAATGCAGAGTGTAGTATGAGTACCATTACAACAGGTACCCAGTAGGCATTATAGGCTGACCGAGCGCAGAAAGATAAGATATAATATAAATTACAGGAAGGTAATCTAACTACAGGGATCCACCTAAATCTAGTTATAAAACTAGAAATCAACACTAACTAGCTAATGGGGAAGAAAAGCAACAACCAAAGTAAAACCAAGGCAACAGAAAAACCAAGTATGATACAACATGATGCAATGCGATGAGGGATGATGATGTGATGCATAAATGAATAAAAGTAAAACTCGGAATATTGCATCGGGCGCTCAGAATTCAACCTCAGACTCATCAATATATGCATAAAAGTTAAACCTGAAATAACACATAGGGCCACCCAAAATCGATCATCAGACTCATTAACATAAAGTAAACGGAGAAAAGGTCCAAAAACGTCCCTTGGACCGGCATAAAAAATATTGTTTTCCTTTCCTTTACAAAACCAATAGTAAAACCAAAATAATTTCCTTTAAGGTCCGAAAATCATAGTAACTATAGTAAATCTCAAGTCTAGAACAAAAACCATGAAAATCATTCCTTCCTATACAAATGGAATGAGGATGCAGAATGAGAATGTAAATTTCCACGTTCAGAATATATAGCACATGACAAGGAAAAACAGGGCAAAATACCCTCAAATCAAGGGAACTGACCTGGAAACTCCGTCCAAATTCAAGCTATGGCCTTGGGCCCAGAAATACACACAACAGTAAAATAAAATAAGAAGAATGGAAAATGACTACGAAAATAGCTAAAAGCAACCACTCTACCTCTAAAACCTCTTAAAAGCATGCTAAGGACTCTATGATAGGCATAACAATCATACGGGCGCCTAGACTAAGGATAACATGAATAATTCTAATTTATGATCGGAAATGGCCAAAATAATACAAGTAACATGATTTAAGACTAATTCTACCTAGAGTCGAACCTACATTCCAGTAACATATATAATACAAAATCTAACTAAACTCAGTCTAGAAAAGTAAACTATAACTTACTCAAGTCTAGAAAAGGATTAAGGATTTTCAAAGGCGGAAACATACCAATTTGGAGGAAAGAAATGACCAAGGACTGGAACAAAAATCACAACCACGCCTAGGGGAAAGCTGGACTTTAATTTGGAGGTTGGAGCTCAAGTTTATGGAGGATAAACGAGTTGTAAAGGAGTTGGGAATGAAATGAAATTTCAATAGAGGGGACAACTTATAACTGCCAGCGCCCAGGCACAGGGGTGCCCATGCACGCGCAGGCGCGGGCACGCCAATGCGACCAGGCGCCACAGGGGCGGCCGTGCCATAGCGCTTAATACGCCGCAGGCACGCTGCCCTGCCAGCCCAGGCAGGTACATAGGCACGTATAGGCCAGTGTAGGAGCGCCATCGCAGGTGCGTCCAGACACCCTCCATGGTGCCATACCAGCAACCAGCTGCTATCGAGCCAAGTTTTAGCCAACTTTGAAATGGATAGACCCCCGGGAATGCATCCGGGGTCCCAAAAAAGTAAAATGAGCTGAACTATTCAACTAAAAACGACATTCCAAACTTAATGGAATTGATGAAAATCCCAATAGAGGTCGGCTTAATGAAAAGTAGGCCCCACGCTCAGAATAATCTTTTGGCCAACTTTTCCAAAACAAAACTGAATGGCCCAAAACGAGTTTGGAATCCTCGGGACCCAAACCAAAGGTCCCACTAGCCCAAAGTTGATATTCTGGAGCTAACAACATTGACATAATTTCCATCTGAGGTCGTCTTCTCTGAATGTTGACCAAAGTCAACTCCACCAGCAAAACTGGCTTGAAAACACAGAAAATAACACAAAGACAAACCAGAAGCACTCAGACCCAGACAAAGGGTCTCACTAGACTAAAATCCCTGTTCCGGAGCCAAAGGAACTATCAGAATTTGATACTGAGTGCGTTTACCAAGAAAGTTGACCAAATTCAAAGATTTTCTAAGTTTAAGTTCTAAAATAGGGAAATGGTTATAACGACCTAACGAGCGGCTCAGGCACCGAACCATCAATCTTGAAAAGCCATAAATGACCTGTAGCCACTGTGAGAAAGCTCGAATCACGGAAAAAGTACAAAAAATAGGAAAATAACCTGGAGGGTCATTATAACATCCACTATTGAAAGGACTTTCATCCTCAAAAGTTAGAGAATGGATAGTACCTGAATACTCGAAAAGGCAAGGAAAACGGGTCCGCATGTCAGTCTCAATCTCCCAAGTAGGCTCCTCGACAAGACGATACCACCACTGAACCTTAACTGGCAGAATCACCTTGGACCTCAACTTCCTAACCTGCCTATCCAAAATAGCAACATGCTCCTCTTCAAAGGCTAAGGCCTAATCCAACTAAACCGAATCCCACTGTAGCATGTGAGACTTATCCAGGATATACCAACACAACATAGAGACATGAAAAACTGGGTGGACACTAGAAAGAGCGAGAGGCAAGGAAAACTTATAAGCAATCTCCCTAATGCGATAAAGGATATCAAATGGCCCAATGAACCTAGGACTGAGGTTACCCTTCCTCCCAAACCTCATCGCGCCCTTCAAGGGTGACACACAAAGGAACACACTATCACCAACTATGAACTATAGATCTCGAACTTTCCGATCAACATAACTCTTCTTCCTACTCTAGGAAGTTCAAAGTCTCTCCTGGATGAATCAAACTCTGTCCATAGAATCAAGAAGCAAGTCGGTACCCCACGTCTTAACCTTAAAAGCATCAAACCAACTCACTGGAGATCTGCACAGCCTACCACAGAAAGCCTCAAATGGAGCCATCTAAATGCTGGAATGGTAACTATTATTATATGCAAACTCTCCCAAGGCTAAACACTAGTCCCATTAACCCTCGAAATCAATAACACAGGCTTGCAACATATCCTCTAGAACCTGAATGATATGCTCTGACTAACCATCTATATGAGGATGAAAAGTGGTGCTAAGCTCAACTCTACTACTCAACTCTCTCTGAATAGACCTCCAGAAATGCAAAGTGAACTAAGTACCATGGTGAGAAATGATAAAACCTGGCACACCATGCAAACAGACAATCTCTTGAATATAGATTTGAGCCAACCGCTCGGAACTGTAGGAAGTATGAACCTACAGAAAGAAAGCACACTTCGTCAACCTATCCACAATGTCCCAAATAGCATGAAATATCTTCAAGGTACGTGGCAACCCAACTACAAAATCCATAGCTATCCACTCCCATTTCTGCTATGGAATGGGCAGCCTCTGAGACAAACCACCTGGCCTCTGGTGCTCAAACTTCACCTACTGATAGTCCACGCACCTAGACACGAAATCTCAAATATCCCTCTTCATCCCACAACACCAGTAGTGCTTTCTCAAGTCACAATACATCTTAGTTGCCCAAGATGAATTGAATATCTAGAACAATAAGCCTCCTCCAAGATTAATCTAACTAAGTCACCAACTCTAGGAACACAAATACGACCCTCGATTCCGAGAACACTCTTTGAATCTAAGGTCTCCTTCCTAGCCTCACCGCTCAACACCTTTTCACGAATGATCCTCAACCTTGCATCATAACACTGATGTGCTCGAATCCATTCCAACAAGGAAGATCTAGCCTCAACACATGCAAGAATACGGCCTGGCTCAGAAATGTCAAGTCTAACTAACCTGTTAGCCGAGGATTGGATATCCAAAGCTAAAGGTTGCTCCTCCATTGCTAAGAAGGACAAGCTACCCATACTCACTGCATTATGGCTCAAGGCATTTGTTACCACATTTGCCTTGCCCGGATGATAAAAAATAAAGATGTCATAGTCCTTCAGTATCTCAAACAACCTACGCTGCCTCAAATTTAGATCCTTCTGGATGAAAATGTACTAAAGACTATGATGGCCACTGAAGATCTCACAATGCATGCCATAAAGATAATGCCTCCAAATCTTCAATGTGATGACTACTACTGCTAACTCTAAGTCATCTATGGGGTAGTTTCTCTCGTAAACCTTTAATTTTCTAGAATTATAAGCAATAACTCGGCCCTGCTGCATCAATACACAACCCAAACCAATACTTAAACCATCACAATATACGGTAAATCCCTGACCCTCGACCAAAAGAGTAAGAATCAGAGCTGAAGTCAACAAGTCCTTGAGCTTCAGAAAGCTCTCCTCACACTCATCTGACTACTGGAAGAGAACATTTTTCTGAGTCAATCTAGTCAATAAAGCTGTTATAGAAGAAAACCCCTCCTTGAACCATCTATAATAACCAGCCAACCCGATAAAACTGTAAACCTCGGTAGGAGAAGTAGGCCTAGCCCAATCACAAACTGCCCCAATCTTTGTCGGATCCACCATAATCCCATCCTTGGACACCACGTACCCTAGAAATGCCATAGACTAAAGACAAAACTCACACTTAGTTAATTTGGCATAAAATTAATGGGGTCGCAATATCTGAAGTACAACTCTAAGATGCTGCTCATGCTCCTCTCTACTTCTCGAATATATGAGAATGTCGTCGATGAACACAATCACAAATGATTCTAAGTAGGACTGAACACAGTGTTCATCAACTCCATAAATGCTGCTACACATTAGTCAACCCAAAAGACATGACTAGGAACTCAAAATTGCCATACCAAGTCCTAAATACATTCTTTGGGATGTCTGCAGCCCTGATCCTCAACTGGTGATAGCAAGAACTCAAGGCAAACTTAGAGAACACCGCTACCCCCTGTAGCTGGTCAAATAAATCAGTAATATGTGGCATCAGATATCTGTTCTTCAGTGTCACCTTATTCAACTGTATGTATTCAATACACATACGCATGTACCCGTCCTTCTTCTTCACAAACAGAATCAGAGCACCCCATAAAGACATACTAGGCTTGATGAACCCTCTACTCAACAGATCCTGGAGATGATCCTTAAGCTACCTCAACTCAGCTGGTGCCATCCAATATGGCAGAATAGAAGTGGGTCGAGTACCCCGGTCAACATCAATACCAAAATTGATGTCACAATCAGGAGGAAGAACCGGAAGATTAGAAAGAAACACATCCAAATACTCAAAAACCACAGGAACTGACTCAATAGAAGGTGTGGTGGCATTAGTATCACGTACGTAGGAAAGATAGGCTCGCACCCTTTCCCAACCAACCGCTGGGTGCTCAGGAAAGATATAACTCCCCTTGGCATGTGGCTATCGGCACCCTTTCATATGTTAGAAGGGATACAAGGAATCCGTAGAGTAATAGTCTTAGCGAATCAATACAAGACCGCATGATAAGGAGACAACCAATCCATGCCTAATATCACATCAAAATTAACCATATCAAGTACAAACAAGTCTACCCACGTGTCGTATCCCAGGATAATCACCACACAAGCTCGAAACACCTGATCTACTAATAAGAATCTCCTACAGGGCTAGATACATGCAAGGATGCAACCAATAACTCACAAGCAGACTCCAGATGAGTAGCATAATAAGTAGATACATAGGAGAAAGTAGACCCCAGATCAAACAAAGCAGAAGTAGACTAATGATAGATGGAGATCCTACCTGTGAAGACAAGATCTGAAGCCTTGGCCTCTATCCTTCTGGAAACCATATATATGTGGTGCTGACCACCACAACCACCTTATCTACTAGACTGAGGACCACCTCTAGTACCTTGGGGACCACCCCTACTATCCAGTACACTATCTTAGACTAGTGGTGGTGGAGCCCTAGGGGCTTGACCTATCTAATATTGTCACCTCTATTGCAATACAAATGGGCACTCTCTAGCAAAGTGGCCTATCTCACCATACTCATAACAACCCCTGCCGAATATTCCCCGGTGTAAAGACTTGACTGAATTGGAACAACTACCATGACTTATGGACCCTAAATGAGCACCTCATGGAGCTGACTCTAGCTACTCTGACCCTAAGCAATTTGTAATGCTACCTGAATAGGACAACTCAACTGGAAACACTACTGAAGCTGACCTCTACCATAGAAGCCTCTACCATGGGCCTGTGCACCACTAAAACTACCTTGATGGCAAGGCCTCTTATCGCTGCCCCCTTGGACATCGCAAAGTACGCCCTCAATAGTCAAAGCATGGTCTAATACCTCCAAAAAGGACTGGCTTGAAGCTACCGTACCCTTTGTATCCAAGCAAAGGTGTAAAGTAAATCCTCGGACAAAGCATTAAACCCACTCATACTCGGTGGGTAGAATCATAGTGGCGTGTCTATCCAACTGGTGAAAGCAAACTTCATACTCAGAAACAAACATGGATCCCTACTCCAACCCAGCAAACTAATCCATCAAACGTTCCCTCATGCTATGCAGTACATACTTCTCTTTAAAAGGTGTAGAGAACTGTACCCAAGTAAGTGAAGGTTACCCAGCTGGTCTGTAAGCTATATATGACCTCTACCACTATTTTTATGGACCATAAAGCTAAAACACAATGTAATCTGCTCCGTACGACTCAACCAACCCTAAATTATGCAATCTTTCCTTGAAGCTAGTCATAAACTTATGTGCATCCTCCCTTGAAGCACCTGTATACCTCATAGGACCCAATCTCAAAAATCTACCAAGCATCTTCTACTCCTCAAAAGATATGATGGTCCAGGATGGAATAGGTAGAGCAACTATAGGGATCAAAAATACCTCTAATCTAAGAGCCACAACGGTAGGCTTCTCTCATACACCCTGAGCCACTTCCTGGGATAAAATTTTGAGCCTCATCTCTAACCTGAGAACCAATCAGAGTACCTGGTGAAGCTGCTGGTGGAGTCATACAAATAAGTTGGTAATCTACCAACTTATTGAGCCTAAATCCATGAATTATTGCTATGTTTTTAATATATTTAGAGGTTCTTATGTCCTTTATTGATGTCTATACAGGTACTTTTGATAAATGATGAGAAACAAGCAGATAGACGCAAAAAGAGCTCAAAAGGAGTGAAGTGTGAAGTGATTAAAAAACCTGGAGATTCTAACCTAAAATGTAGTGGCTGTGAGACATGCATAAGCCGAGGTATGAACTACACCTCCTCCACATGAAGTTGCAAAAGCCACTGAAGAATCTGCTAAGAGGTGCGGTTACTGTGTGACGCACATATCCCAAGGTACGAACCACACCAACTTCGCTTGAAGCTTCCAAAGTCAGCTGAAGTTACTGGTCTAATCGAAGAGGGTGTGTGACCCACACATGATGACATGCGAGTCACACATCGCGCCGCACACCACCCGAAGGGGCAATTTTGTCCTAAATTTTAATGATATTCTGGGAAGCTATAAAAGGCTCATTTAGGCTCATTTTTAATGATTCTTCTTCAGTCCTAAATATTTTAGAAAGCTTTTTGCCTCAAGAACAAATTTTCCTCTACAAAGAGAAGAGGGTTTAAATCCATTCTCTTGGTTAACCATTTGTGTACTCAAATTGAGCTTGGAACTTGAGATTTAGCTCTAATGAAGAGGATTTTGACTTACCCATTTGGTATATCTCTCTCTTTTGCTATGGTTGGCTAATTTCTCTTGTTTAGGGGTGTGTTGAAGATAGGTTCTTGACAAATGGGTGTGAGTGTTGTTAATTCATCTTTATAATTACTTATTTGGCATGGGTCTAGTAGTTTCACCAAATTTTAATCCTAAAATTGGTGGTTGCAGACATTAATTTCTATTACTTGACTATGTGATTGCTTGAAAGAGGATTTCATGGTTTCGAATGTGAAATTACTAGTGGGAACTTGGAACTCCGTCTAGATTTGGGGCTAGAAATAGCTCTTATCGAAGGAATCACCCATTTAAGGGTCTAAGCTAGAGATAGTGTGACCTCCCCAAGCTTAGGTTGGTTGTTTGTCGATCAAACCGATGATGCTCTAACCAAGATCATTGGCTATATGGTTGTTGATCGAGAGATAGAAATCCATACCCATGACCAACGCTACTCATGTCAATAAGCGAGAACAAATATGTATTGATAATCACCCTAGCCCATGAATAAATCCCCATCGGATACACATCCCTAGTCGCCTACTCTATTTGATACACCCACTTTTGTTTATTTGCTTTTAACTGAATTGTGACTGTAGCGACAATATCCCAATTCCCCCAACCTTTTACTTTTCATGTTTAAGCACTTACTCTCATTTTGAACGCAATTTTACACAATCTTAATTTAGCTAGCTCCAAGTCCCTTGGCTACAACCCCAACACTCGTTGGGAATTATAAATTTTTTTTTACTGCATGATTGTCGTGACCTCCAACTTGGGGAGCACGATTTAAGCATTCATAAAAAATGGCACCGTTGCCGGGGACTTGAGTTTATAGATATTTTTGATTGTTGATTTGAAGTCACCTTGGGAGTACTTGTTTCTTTTACTTTTGTTTGTTTTTTGTGTGTGATTGAGCAGGCTAACCTATGAGCGAAGCCGATGACAATGAGAGCATTGGCAGCTTCGATAATGCCAATGTTGCTAAGCTTGTGATATAAGGGGTGTGGGTGCAATTTTCCTACCCCCCCATGGTGGGATATGCCATATTCCAAGTTACAAGCACAATGCTCTATTTATTGCACATGAAATTGCACATGAAAGGTGTAACACCCCGGAACTTGATCCAGCTTTAAACTTAAGAAATCTCAGAAAATTTCAAGTTCCCAGGGATGACTGGTCCAAACCACGGACCAAGGTTTGAACCACGGGTCATGGAATTGATCCGTGGTTTATGTTTTCCTGGCTCAGACTCTGGTCTGAGAACCACTAGTTGGTTCTATGGACCGTAGTTCATTGTACGGCCCGTCCTATCAACTCGTGGTATCAGACCTGAGGGCTGACTGATCCCCAAAAACCACGAGTCCAGTCTATGGCCCATAGTTTGAACTATGGACCATCCTATTGACTCATGGAACCTGATCAGAGACATGCCAAGTCCTTCAGGAATGATGAGTCAAGTTAACAACTCGGGATTTATTCTACGGGTCTGTCTTGTTGACCCATAGTTTGCCTTCTAGAACTTGATCATTTACCAGGAACCATAAGTTGTGGTTCAAACGATAACCCGTAGAACCGACCCGTGATTCCTGAAGTCGACCCCTTTTATTAGCTTTTTTTAATTATTTCCCAGGAGTATTTTAGTCATTACCCACTCTTTTAAATCCTAAGTGAGGTCATTTTGGCCATTCTAAGAATGATTTCTAACCCTATTAGCCTAAGTCCCTTCTCATTACCTCATTCATCTCCCAAAAAAGAAAAGAACTCTCTCAAGCTCAATTTCTCAAGCTCCAAGTCCAAGTCTCCTAATCTTTTCAATTTCAAGCGGGTTAACTTCAATAAAAGTATGTGGGTATTCAACAATGGGTTCCTTTCACCCTTGTGCCCAAAACCCCCAATCTTCAAATTGAATTATGAACTTGTGAAATTAGCATTTTGATCTAAATTGCGAAAACTTATGAAATCAGTTTTTATGCTTAAATTCATGGATTCTTATTGCTAAATTATGATTTGATCATGATTATTCCATTGGTTTAAAAGCCCAAGCACTAAAGTTTCTTTCTAGCATGATCTCATTATATTGAATTTTTCAAGAGAAATTTGAAATGATTAGATATCATGACCTTTCTTGTGTTCATGAAATTGCATGCCTAATTCTTCAAGTATGAAATTAGAAAGGTAAAGCATGATTTGAATTATACCTATGCTAAGTCTTTAAATGTATGAATTTGAATTGAATGGCATCAGATATGTCTTATTTCTTTTCAAACAGTTTTGACATCAGATATGTCATCAATGATTAGTTTTGGCATCTGATATGCCCCAGTATTATATGAGCTATATGTATGTTTTGGGAGTAGTATTTAGCACCAATTTGGACAGGGTGAGAGTACCCTTATTCCCAAAACTATGTGTCCTCTTTTGGTTTATAAGTCCCCTCTGTTGGGCATCAGATTTAGTGATCATGCCCCAATCATGCCTTTATACCCTGGCAAGGTATATTGGGTCCTCTCGATGGGGCGTATACATCGGATTCCATATAGCTCACATGGTCTATGTCGGTTAGAGAACCTCCCTCAGAAATAGTTTATGCTTTAAAAATGTATTTGACTATTATTCAGATTTCACATTCTTTATTTATGATCATGTTTTCATCTTGTGGTATTTCATAGAGTCATTTGCATCCAGTTTTACCTTTAAAGCATGATTTCGATTGTTAAAGCATACTTAGCATATTTTTGTCATGTTCATGCATATCTCATATACTCGGTACATTCCATAGTACTAACGCATATCTTGCACTGTATCCTCTTGATGATGCAGATTTAGGTTGTATCCCTCAGGCACGTGGCTAGTTAGTGCCAACTTTTCAGCTTACCCGATTGGTGAGTCCTCATCCTACGAGGACCAGAGTTATGAGTAATCTTTCTTATGTCCTTTACGTTAGATTTCTGAGTTAATTGGGGTTTTGTCCCATCAACTCATATTTTAAGATTTAGAGGCTTCAAACATAGTTGGTTGTATTTTTCGGATTTGGGTTCTTGTAGACTTTATGTTATGGATCCCCATTATCTTTTATTATGCTTCCGATTACCTTTTGTTATGCTTGAGTACGTTATGACCAAGGGTTAATCTAGGGCAGTTGTGTCCCGAATCTCGTGTTACGCCTAGGGGGTAGCCTCGGGGAGTGACAAACTTGGTATCAGAGCCTCAGGTTCAAGAGTCCTAGGATGTCTGAAAGCCACATCCAGTAGAGTCTATTTCTTGTGTGTGAAGCGTGCCACACATATTAGAGGGAAGCTATGAGGTTTCTTAGGAAAATTTTACTTCTTTCATGATCATATTGTGCGATAGATCTTAACTCTAATGTCCCTCTAATCCTTACCTTGTATGTTTTAGATTATGCCTCAACATGCTATGCCTCACCGAGCTGCTCAGAATGCTGCTCCTCCAGTTTTGGCCCCCGAGGTCACAAATGAGGAGTTCAGGGATGCCATCCATTTGCTAGCCCAAACCATGGCTGCTCAGGCCAATTAATAAGTTTCTTCCCTTATCCACCCTTAAGGTGGGGTAGCGGCCCGAGTTCGTGACTTTATCTGTATAAACCCACCTGAGTTTTGGGGTTCGAAAGTGAGTGAGGAACCACTTAAATTTATTGATAAAGTGAAGAAGGTATTTGATATTATGCAAGTGGTTGGTGCTGATTGTATGGATCTTGCATCCTATCAACTCAAAGATGTAGCTCATATCTGGTTCACTCAATGGAAGGAAGCTAGAACTAAGGACATGACCCCTATGACTTGGGAGTGTTTGGGAGTGTTTTGAGAGGGCTTTCCTTGACCATTTCATTCCCTGAGAGTTGAGGCAAGTGAAGGCTGAGGAGTTTGTGACCTTGAGATAGGGGTCGATGTCAGTCAAAGAGTACAACTTAAAGTTCACTCAGTTATCTAAGTATGCCCCCTCCATGGTAGCTGACCTGCATGATCAGATGAGCAAGTTTATCTATGGGGTTTCTGATATGGTGAAGAAAGAGTGTAGGTCTGCAATGATGTGGAGTGATATGAACATTTCAAGGCTTATGACCCATGTACACCAGATCGAGGAAGACAAGCTTAAGGAGATGGCTAAGGAGAATAAAAGAGCTAGATCTGAGGGTTCAGGATTTGGCCACCAGAAGTCCAGTGGCAGAAATCGCTCTTCCTTTCAGAAGAGGTCGTCAAGACCTATGTATTTGGTCAGTACTCCTTCTCAGGCCTCCAAGCACCTTTATGATCAGTTCGGTAGAGGTGCAGGCTCTTATTTTCAGAGTAGTGGTACAAATGGGCCTTCTTTTCCCGTTTGTGCCAAGTGTGGGAAGAATCACCCTAGTGAGTGTTTGGCTGGTAGAAATGGTTGTTTTGTTTGTTGTCAGATTGGGAATCGTATCAGAGATTGCCCTTCCACTAGGAAGGGACAGGGAGGTAGGACCCAGTCTGCTCCAGCAGCCCCAAGAGGTGGACCAGCCTAGCAGGGCATAGCTTCTAGTTCTGGTGGTCACCGCCAGAACCACCTTTATGATATGTCATCTCGTCAGTACTAGGAGGGTTCCCCAAATATTGTTACTGGTATGTTGAAAGTCTTCTCTTTTGATGTGTATGCTTTTTTGGACCTCGGTGCCTCCTTATCTTTTGTGACCCCTTATATAGCATGCAAATTTGAAGTATGTCCTAAATTGATTTTAGAGCCCTTTTATGTTTCTAATCCCGTTGGTGAGTCGGTCCTAGCCAAAAGGATCTACCAAAATTGCCCTATCTCAGTCCTTCATAGAGTCACTTCAGTGGATTTAGTAGAGATGGAGATGACTTATTTTGATGTTATTCTTGGTATGGATTGGCTACATGCTTGTTATGCTTCTGTTGATTGTCGTACTCGAGTTGTGAGTTTTAAGTTTCCAAATTAACCCGTCTTAGAATGGAAAGGTAGTCCCCCATCCTCGAAAGGTCGTTTCATATCTTACCTTAAGGCTAGGAAGATGATTTCAAAGGGGTATGTTTATCATATAGTTTGGGTTATGGACACGGAGTCCAGAATCCCATCCCTTCATTCTGTTCCTATTGTGAATAAGTTCCCATAAGTGTTTCCTGATGATTTTCCCAGAGTCTCTCCAGTCCCTCCCGAGCGGGAGATCGACTTTGGGATTGATCTTCTTCAAGATACAAATCCTATATATATTCCTCCTTATAGAATGGCTCCCGCTGAACTTAAGGAGTTAAAAGATTAGTTGAAGAATCTTCTTGATAAAGGTTTAATCAGGCCTAACATTTCTCCATGGGGTGCTCCAATCTTATTCGTGCAAAAGAAAGATGGTTCTCTCAGAATGTGTATCGACTACCGTCAGTTGAATAAGGTCACAATCAAGAATAAGTATCCCATTCATAGGATTGATGACTTATTCGATCAGTTTCAGGGTGCTAGTTTCTTCTCTAAAATCAACCTTAGATCTAGTTATCATCAGCTTCGTGTTAGAGTGTGTGATATTCTGAAGACAGCCTTCAGGACTCGGTATGGTCATTATGAATTTATTGTGATTTCTTTTTGTCTAACGAATGCTCCTGCAGCTTTTATGGATTTGATGAGCCATGTGTTCAAGCAGTATTTGGATATATTTGTGATTGTGTTTATTGATGATATCCTTATCTATTCTCGGAATGAGGAAGAGCATGCATAACATTTGAGAGTGGTGTTGCAAACTCTCAAGGACCGACAGTTATTTGCTAAGTTTAGCAAGTGTGAGTTTTGGTGCAGTCAGTTGCTTTTTTGGGTCATATTGTAACTAGGGATGGTATCCGAGTTGATTCTCAAATGATAGAGGCAGTAAAGAACTTGCCTAGACCCACTTCTCTATATGATATTAGGAGCTTTTTGGGTTTGGCTGGTTACTATAAGAGGTTTGTGGAAGGTTTTTCTTCCATTGCTGCCCCTTTGACTTGATTGACTTAGAAAAAGGTAAAATTTCAGTGGTCTGATTTGTGTGAGAAGAACTTTCAGGAATTGAAGACTAGATTGACCATAGCTCCAGTGTTGGCTTTACCCGAGAGCCTAGATGACTTTTTTGTGTATTGTGATGCTTCTAGGATTGGTTTAGGCTGTGTTTTGATGCAGCATGGTGAAGTGATTGCACAACTTAAGACTCATGAGAAGAACTACCTTACTCATGATTTTGGGTTGGCAGTCGTGGTCTTTGCTTTGAAGATTTGGAGACATTACTTTTATGGGGTGCACATGGATGTATTCACCAATCATAAGAGTCTTCAGTATGTGTTCACCTAGAAGGAATTGAATTTGCGGCAAAGAAGATGGATTGAGCTTCTTAAGAATTATGACATGTGTGCTTTACCATCCGGGTAAGGCCAATATTGTGGCGGATGAACTTAGTAGATTGTCCATGGGTAGTGTGTCTTCAGTTGAAGATGGAAAGAAGGAACTGGTTAAGGAGGTTCGTAGGCTTGCTCGGTTGGGAGTTCGCCTTATGAACTCGACAGAAGGTGGTGTTATTGTTCAGAATGGTTCCGAATAATCTTTCGTAGCTGAAGTGAAGGCAAAGAAAGATAGTGATCATAGTTTGCTTCAGCTAAAGGGTACAGTCCATCAGCAAAGGGTTGAGGTTTTCTCCCAAAGGAGAGATGGTGTGCTTCGTTATCAGGGTTGACTATGTGTGCCAGATCTAGATGGGTTGTGCCAGCAGATTTTGACTGAGGCTCATAGTTCCAGATATTCCATTCACCCCGGTGACACCAAGATGTACCATGATCTACGAGAAGTCTATTGGTGGAATGGTATGAAAAGGGACATAGCTAGTTTTGTGGTTAAGTGTCCCAACTGTCAACAAGTGAAGGTGGAGCATTAGAGACCGGGTGGTATGATTCAGGATATTGACCTTCCTACTTGGAAGTGGGAAGTGATCAATATGGACTTCATTACAGGTTTTCCTCGTACTCGAAGGCAACATGATTCGATTTGGGTGATTGTCGACTAGATGACTAAATCATCCCATTTCTTGGATGTTAAGACTACGGATTCAGCAGACGATTATGCCAGACACTAAATCCGGGAGATATTTTAATAGTATGGTGTTCCTTTGTCCATCATTTCAGATAGGGGTACTCAGTTTACCCCTCAGTTTTGGAGATCATTTCAGAGAGGTATTGGTACTTAGGTGAAACTTAGCACAACTTTTCACCCTTAGACAGATGGTCAGGCAGAGCGTACCATTCAGACTTTGGAGGATATATTGAGGGATAGTGTGATTGATTTCAAAGGAAATTGGGATGATCACTTACCTCTTATCTAGTTTTGCTGCAACAACAACTTTCACTTTAGCATCTATATGGCTCCTTATGAGGCACTTTATGGTCAGAGATGTAGATCTCCTATTTATTGGTTTGAGGTAGGTGAGGAAGCCTTGATTGGTACAGATTTGGTTCATGAGACTATGGAGAAGGGTCAACTTATTTGGAAAAGGTTGAAGACCGCTCAAAGACGACTGAAATCGTATGTGGATGTGAGAAGAAGAGAGTTGGAATTTCAAGTTGACGATTGGGTTTTCCTAACATTGTCACCCATGAAGGGTGTGATGAGATTTGTCAATAAAGGAAAGCTTAGTCCCCGTTTTGTGGGTCCTTACCAAATTCTGAGAAGATTTGGAAGCGTTTCTTATGATTTGGATTTTCCATCAGAGTTAGAAGTTGTTCATCCAGTTTTCTACGTTTCCTTGTTAAAAAAGTGTATTGGTGATCCGACCTTGATGGTTCCTTTGGAGGATGTAGGTGTGAAGGATAGTCTCACCTATGAGGATGTCCCCATAGAAATCCTTGATCATCAAATTCGGAGGTTGAGGAACAAAGAAGTCGCTTCGGTAAAAGTTCCTTGGAGAAATCAGCTTGTTGAAGGAGCTACTTGGGAAGCAGAATCAACCATGAAGGCCAAGTACCCTCATCTCTTTCCTTCCGATTTTGTTCCAGTTTGAGGTAATAGTTTCCTCCTTAGTGCGTTCCTCCGATCCTATTCCATCAGTTACTCTCATGATCCTAGCATGCATTCATGTTTCCAAAGTTGATTTAACCATGTTTTAAGATGAAGAGTTCAGTTTTCATGTTTATTCCTTGATTTCCATGTCTTATTGTTGGTTGGGCTATTTTCTCTTCTTTTTTCCTTTGCTTAGTATTCATTCGAGGACGAATGATCCCAAGGGGGAGATATTGTAACATCCCAAAACTTGATCCAACTTCAAACTTAAGAAATCTCAGAAAATTTCAAGTTTCCACGGATGACGGGTCCAAACTATGGACCGTGGTTTGAACCACGGGTAATGGAATGGACTTGTGGTTTAAGTCTTCCAGGTTCAGACTCTGGTATCAGAACCATGAGTTGGTTCTACGGATAGTAGTTCATTCAATGGCCTATCTTGTCAACACATGGTATCAGACCTGAGGGTTGACTGATCCCCAGGAACCACAAGTCCAGTCTACGGCCAGTAGTTTGAACTACGAACCGTCCTGTTGACTCATGGAACCTGATCAGAGACATTCCAAGTCCTTCAGGAATGATGAGTTAAGTTGACAACTCGTGATTCATTCTACAGGTTGATCATTAGCCAGGAACCACGAGTGGGAACCATGAGTCATGGTTCAAATGACGACCCGTAGAACCGACCTGTGATTCCTGAAGCCAACCCCTTTTTTTAGCTTTTCTTAATTATTTCATAGGGGTATTTTAGTCATTACACACTCTTTTAACTCCTAAATGAAGTTGTTTTGGCCATTCTTAGCATGATTTCTAACCCTATTATCCTAAGTCCCTTCTCATTATTTCATTCATCTCCAAAAAAGTAAAAGAACCCTCTCAAGGTCAAAGTCTCAAGCTCCAAGTCCAAGTCTCCTAATCTTTTCAATTTCAAGCGGGTTAACTTCAATCAAGGTATGTGGCTATCCAATAATGTGTTCCTTTCACCCTTGTGCCCAAAATCCCTAATCCTCAAATTGAATTATGAACTTGTGAAATTAGGGTTTTGATCTAAATTGGGGAAACTTATGAAATCGGTTTCTATGCTTAAATTCATGGCTTCTTATTGCTAAATTATGATTTGATCATGATTCCTCCATTGGATATACAAAAGCCCAAGCACTAAAGTTGCTTTCTAGGATGATCCTATTGAATTGCATGTTTTCAAGAGAAATTTTACATGACTAGATATCATGACCTTTCTTGTATTTATGAAATTGCATGCCTAACTCTTCAAGTATGAAATTAGAAAGGTAAAGCATGATTTGAATTGTAGCTATGCTAAGTCTTTAAATGTATGAATTTGAATTCATGGCATCATATATGTCTTATTGCTTTTCAAAAAGTTTTGACATCAGATATGTCATCAGTTATGATCAGTTTTGGCATCAGATATGCCCCAGTATTATATGAGCTATATGTATATTTTGGGTGTAGTATTTAGCACCGAGTTGGATAGGGTGAGAGTACCCATAGTCCCATAACTACATGCCCCCGTAGGTTTTTAAGTCCCCTCTGTTGGGAATCAAATTTAGTGATCACGCCACAGTCATGCCTTTATACCCTGGCAAGGTATATTGGGTCATCTCGACGGGGCGTATACATCTAATTCCATGTAGCTCATATGGTCTATGCTGGTTAGAGAACCTCCCTAAAAAATAGTTTATGCTTTAAAAATGTATTTGACTCTTATTCAGATTTCAGACTCTTTGTTTGGGATCATGTTTTCAGCTTGTGGTATTTCATAGAGTCATTTTCATCCAGTTTTACCTTTAAGGCATCAGATATGCCCAAGTATTATATGAGCTATATGTATGTTTTGATTGTTCATGCATATCTTATATAATCGGTACATTTCATAGTACTGACACATATCTTGTGCTGCATCCTCTTGATGATGCAGATTCAGGCTCTATCCCTCAGGCACGTGGCTAGTCAGTGCCAACTTTTCAGCTATCCCGATTGGTGAGTCCTCATCTTGCAAGGACAAGAGTTATGAGTTATCTTTCTTATGTCCTTTATGTTGGATTTTTGAGTTAGTTGGGGTTTGTCCCATCAACTCATAATTTAAAATTTTGAGGCTTCAGACATACTTGGTTATATTTTTCAGATTTGGGTTCTTGTAGACTTTATGTGATTCTGTTATGGATTCCCATTATCTTTTATTATGCTTCCGCTAACCTTTTGTTATTCTTGAGTATGCTATGACCAAGGGTTAATCTAGGGCACTTATATCCCAGATCCCATGTTACGCCTAGGGGGTAGCCTCAGGGAGTGACAAAAGGTCTATTCGGGGGCTACATTTTGAAGATGCCCATCGGGCACATAAGGCACTTTTTGGAGGTATGTAAACCGTTTTCTATAGCCAATATTACTCAAGAGTCCATCCGGTTGCACTTATTTCCCCTTTCTCTCATAGGAGAAGCTATCACTTGGTTTGAAGAGTTACCCATAGGCACAATAACCACTTGGGAGGGTATGCGTACCACATTCCTTGAAAGATTCTTTCCCATTGGCAAAATGCTAGAATTGAGAAAATCACTAAGTTTGAACAATTCTATGGTGAACCCCTCCATGAATCTTGGCTAAGATTTAAGAGAAAGGTAGAAAGGTGTCCAACCCACGGTCTTCCATATGACATCCTTCTCCAACACTTCTACCATTATTTAGACCCTACAAATGGAACCATTATCAATAATATGGTTGGGGTGCTTTAATGGATCAAACATTTGAATTCGCTAAGATGTTGCTTGAGAGGGTAACTAAAGATAATCCTGATTGGAATACTTGGGGAACTGAGGGAGAAATGGGTGTGACCTCTGCTAGTGTACTAAATGAATGGGAGAAAAACAATGCACGAAGAGATAGAGAGCTAACAATTATCAGCACTCTCCTCAAATTTATGACCAATCATTGAGGAAGAAGCATTAGCTATTAAAAATCATGATATGGGTTCCCTTGTGAGTCTTTAACATGGGAATCAAGGTCGGAACAATAGAGATGTCACCTCAAGAGTGAAAGTTTTGCTTGAAAGAGTATTAGAGAAAGTCAAGTCGATTGACACAAGAATCCATGAACTAAAACATGATGTTGTGTCCCTTACTCAAACCATAACATCTCATTATGTTTCCATCAAGACTCTTGAAGAAATAATAAATTGGTTGGTCTCTCAAATCAAGTGTAGAAAGGATGTAAAGTCTACGGATGTGCTTGTAAAGAGGTCCCATCGAGATCTATGGGTGATAAGAGTTATGTGGCATACATCTCTATGGGTAAAAAGTATATGCACTATGTTTTTAAGGAGACCAAGAGCTAAAAGAATAAGACCCTCCAAGTGTACAAGCCCTTCCCTAAATGACCCCTCCTTTCCCACAATGTGTGGTACAAGGAAAAGAGGATGATCAATCTAGAAGGTTTGACTCCATGCGGCATAAAATCTCAATCAATATTCCAATAAAAGATGCCATCACTCAAATGTCCATATATGAGAGATTGATGAAAGAGAAGTGTACCGAGAAAGGACTGATGGAATGTGAAGTAGTTGGTGTGTCCCCTCAAATAAAACACTTTCATAACCAGCGGATATTGAAACGAGAATTTTCTCCTGGGGATTGGGTGCTTCTACTCAACCCTAGGCTTCACAAATTGTTAGGAAAATTGAGATCCAAATGGTCGGGTCCATTCAAAGTGTTTCAAGTCTTCACCAATGGAGCCATATAATTGGAAAATGAGGATGGTTCAAACTTCAAGGTCAATGGGCAGCAAGTGAAGAAGTACTTGGGCAACTCGGAGGAAGTGGTAGGCCTCGAAGCCATCTACCTTGACGAGCCTTGAATAAAAAGTACCCTCATTGAGCCATGACATTAAACCAAGCGCTTCTTGGGAGGCAACCCAAGCATTTTGAATTTTTTTTCTTTTATATTTTTGTTCTTGGCATTACTTTGGGTGTTGTTTTTGTTGACATTGTAATTAAGTACAAATCTAAGGAGGTTTGAGCTGATATTAGAATATGCAACGCACCATGCGATCGTATGTCATAAAGTGTATGTTGCACAGCAGGTCGCACATGCATAACAGAAAGCTGAGAAGATGGGCGTCAGAACCTGCGACTGGTGTGCGATGGCATGAGCATTAGTGTGCGTTGCACACCAGTTTCGCACCTCTTAGACAGAACACTAGTAGTTTTCTCTGAAAATCCACACTGCCATGCGATCAGTGGGGCATTTCACATATTCAGAAGTGTATGTCACACAACTTTCTCATAATGATAAACAGAAACACGATCTAAATTGAACTATTAGTTATGCGATGGAGGTGCGGCCGCATCAGCATTAGTGCACTTCACATAACTGCCTCAGGGAGTGCTCTATTTTCTTTAGCTAATATCATTGAGGACAATGCTCTATCTAAGTTTAAGGGTTTTGGTCTTACATGCCCCATTGCCTTACTACCCGTGCCTTGCAAGTGTGCTGAAGGCCTACACTGAGGCTTGTTTAATTAAATCACGAGCACACAATTGGATACCTCCTTGTTGATAGTAGTTTAGAAATAAACTCCAATTGTTTTCTTAATACCAAAGTTCTTTTCTAAGGAGAAAAGTTTTGATTATTTTTTTTTCTTTTCTTTTGTTTTTGTGTCGAACCGGGTTGGTGTTTCCCTATGATAGATTGGGAGGCAACTTTCTTAAGGTAAAATGCTAAGTTTCAGTTTTAAATTGAGTCCGTAGTTGCTTTTCTCAATATGGTCCCACCGAAAAAAAATTCTTGGCAAATGGGTTTTGAAAACAAAAGGAAGAAGGGAAATGAAATTTTGAGGAAAAAGAATTCTCTTGTCATGACTTGCACACTCTAGCTTTGGCTTGATTGACTCACAAATGAGTGTGTAATGAACTTAGAATAGCTTGTTGGAAATCATTTGTCCCAATTGATTGTAAGACTAATGAAAGAAGTCTTGTGGCATGATGCCTTGTGTGGTGAAGCTTTACCTTGATTCTTGTGCATAAGTGTCATTTAAAACTTGCCCCGAATGTGATTCAAGGCAAAATTATAGGTGTAATCGAGCTTGAAAGATGACCTTAGGACCTTTTTTATAACCACTTTGCCTAAATGACTTCCCATGACTTCGACCCTAGTGAAACCCCTTGAGCTTGTGACTGTTCTTTGGCACCTTGTTAACACCGAAACCTTTTTGGAACCTCTATCTTGGCACCCATCCTCCCTAATTGCTTGAAAATAAAATGTAGGCAAAAAGCCTAAGTTTGGGGGGGGGGGGGATTGAAGGATAACATAGGCAAATGCCTAAGTTTGGGGGTGTATGTGATCAAATGAGGAGAAGAAAAGAAGTGCACTCATAGTGCAGGATAGCACCTTCGGTTTGAATTGAAAATTTGCTCCAAAAATTCAATCCAATGAGCAAAATGAAAAGCAAAAAAAAAGGTGCTACCAAACAAAGGCGATACAAGGAGTTTGAATGATCATGAGTAAAAAGGAGAAATCTTGGGTTGTGTGAGGGATAAATAAGGTGAAGTTGAAATTTGAAAATGTGAGAAGTGTTCGAAATGAGAACCAAGAGCATTCGAGAGGTGTAAAACCAAATGAAATCCTCACCTTAGCCCTAGCTAACATCGTAACCTGCAAGTCCTTGGTAATTTTGAGCTTGGCTATGATGAACGCTCAAATCGTGCTCTCCAATTAGGAGCCACGATGATCGTGCAGCAAAACCAAATTTATAAACCCAACGGATGTCAGGGTCGTACCCAAGGGACTTGACTTATCCAACTAGAGATTGTATGAGTTGATTTCAAGGCGAGAGTAATTGCTTAAACAAAAAGTAAAAGGATGGGGGGAATTGGGAAAGTTATCACTACTAACACAATTCAACAAAAAGCAATAAAACTAAAAATGGGTGTACCAAATGATTTAGAAAACTAGGGATGCATACGATGGGGCATTACCTATAGGATGGGGTAATCATTAATTCACTTCTACTTTTACCTATTGACATGAATAGCGTTGGTCATAGGTTTGGAATGCTATCTCTTGATCAACATCCACATTGCCGATGATTTCGGTTAGAACATCATCGGTGTGATAAACAATCAACCAATATTAGCTAGGGGAGGTCATCCTATTTCTAGCTCGGACCCTTAAATGGGAGATTCCTGCGATTAAAGCTATTTCTAGCCTCTAATCTAGATGGATTCCGAAGTACCCACTAGAAATTTCACATCCATAACTATGAAATTCTCTCCCGAGCAATCACATAGCTAAGTAATGTAAATTAATGTTTGCAACCACCAATTTTTGGATTAAAACTTGGTGA
The DNA here is from genome assembly GCA_003996215.1 of Jaltomata sinuosa. Lineage (NCBI taxonomy): Eukaryota > Viridiplantae > Streptophyta > Magnoliopsida > Solanales > Solanaceae > Jaltomata > Jaltomata sinuosa. The sequence continues at coordinate 115,446 of QJPP01003941.1, read as the reverse complement.
AATTACTAGATCCATGTCAAATAAGCAATTATAAAGGTGAATTAACAACACACACCCATTAGCTAAGCACGCATCATCAATACACCCCTAGATAAGAGAATTTAGCCACTCATAGTAGGAGAAGAAGAGATACCATCTGGGTAAGTCAAATTCCCATCCATTATAGCTGAATCTCAAGTTCTAGAATCAAATTAGGCATACAAATTGTTAACCAAGAGATTTGGATTGAAACTGTATTCTCAATGGAGGAGGAAAATTGTTTACAAAGTATAAACTCTTCTCCAAGAATCAGGTCTGAAGTATTGTATCTACAAATTAAGACTAAAATGGCCTTTTATATGGTCCCAAGTCGTCACATAAAATTAGGACAAGTTTTCCCTTTGGGAGGTGTACGATGTGACGTGCAGTTCGCACGTCGCGATGTGCGCGTCGCACACCTGCTTTAACTCGACCAGTGACTTCAGCTGAATTTATGGGCTTTGTGCGAAGGTGGTGCATTTTGCACCACGGGATGTGCGCGTTGCACAATGACCACACTCCTTTGCATAATCTTCAGCCACTTTAGTTGCTTCATGCAGAGGAGGTGTGAACTGCACCTTGACTTGTGCATGTCGCACATCCACCGCATCATGGTTCAAATTCTTAAGCTTTTCTCAACTCTTCATACTTAGCTCCTTTTTGGCTCTTTTTTGGTCCATATCTTTGTTCTTCATCTTCTATCAAAATTACCTACATAGACAACAATAAATGCCATAAGAACCTCTAAATCAATTCAAAACATAGCAATAATTCATGGATATAGGCTCAATAAGTTGGTAGATTACCGACTTATCAAACCCCCAAACTTGAACTATTGCTTGTCCTCAAGAAAGATACTCACAAGGCAAGGAATGAATTATGCTAAGGCTCAATCAAGGCACAAAAGACTACTCTACACTAAACAATTAAGAAAAAACAAACAAACAAAAGTCTCAAACAAAGGACTCAACTACTATGCTCATCTCAATTTGGACCACTACAAACTCAAGGAAATTGGTCATTTCAAAACCTTTTTCAAAAGGACACCATTTCTCATTTAAAATCAAGGGAATTTTCCATTCAATACAAGACATTTAAGCTTCTCAAGTAATTGGCATGGACCGTCAAGGCTTGTCTCGTGATTCGCCACATAAATTGTCTCATTCTTTCCCCTCAATTAAAATAGAGACTCTATGCTTCAATTAGAGTGCATGATGCCATTCACCACAAGAGAGAATCCCACTTACAATCATTCAATTCTCAAAACACGGGATTATAAGAGAACCAAGAAGACTCTCACTCTCTCAAGGAAGTTCTAGTGCACACGCGCCGAACCATAGGCTTGCCCTTCATGTAAATCGCCACTAATGTAGGGTAGCCAATCTCAGAATCACCAAGGACTTGCGGGTTACAATGTTGGCTAGGGCTAAGATGAGGATATCATTTGGTTCAAGTGACTACACCTCCCTAATGATCTTTGTTCTCATTTCGAACACCGCTCTCATTTTCCATTTCAACTTCACCTTAGTCCTCCCTTGCACAACCCAAGATTTCTCCTTTTTAACTAATGATCATTCACACCTTATATCACCTTCACTTGGTAGCACCAATTTTTCCTTTTCAATTGGCTCATTGGATTGATATTTTGGAGCAATTTTCAATTTGAAATTAAGGTGCTACCTTGCACTTGAAGTGCACTTCATTTCTTCTCCTCATTTAATCATATGCACCCCCAAACTTAGTCATTTGCCTATATTGTCTTTTGTTCCCCCCCAAACTTAAGCTTTTATCCAACATTTAATTTTCAAGCAATTAGAGAGGATGGGTGCCCAAGATAGAGGTTCCAAAAAAGTCAAGGTGTTGACAAGGTGCCAAAGAATAGTCACAAGCTCAAATGGGGTCCACTAGGATTTGATGTCATTGGGAAGTCATTTGGGTGAAGTGGCTTATTAAAAAGGGCCTAAGGTCATCTTCAAAGCTCGGTTACACCTAGAATTTCACCTTGAATCACATTGGGGGAAAGTTCTCGATGACACTTATGCACAAGAATCAAGGTACAACCTCACCACACAAGGCATCATGCCACGAGACATCATTCATTAGTCCCACAATCAATTGGGGAAAATGACTTTTGACAAGCTATTCCGAGTTCATTACACACTATTTTGTGAGTAAATCAAGCCAAGCGAGAGTGTGCAAGTAATGACAAGAAAATGCTTTTCCTCAAAAATTCATTTCCCTTCTTCCTTTCATTTTCAAAAATAAATTGTTGTGATTTTTTTTTTTGTGGGCACATTTTGAGACAAGAACTTACGGACTCAATTCTAATAATTACACACTCATTTGTGAGTCAATCAAGGCAAAGCGAGAGTGTGCAAGTCATGACAAGAGAATGATTTTCCTCAAAAATTCATTTCCCTTCTTCCTTTCATTTTCAAAAATAAATTGCCGTGAATATTTTTTTGGTGGGCCCATTTTAAGACAAGCACTTACGGACTCAATTCTAATCTAAAACTTGGAATTTTCCCTTAGGAAAGTCTCCTCTAAATCTATCATAGGGAAACACCAACCCGGTTCGACACACAAAAACAAAAGAAAAGAAAAAGAAAATAATTAAAACTTTTGCTCCTTGGGAAAGAACCGTAGTATTAAGAAACCCTCGGAGTTTATTTCTACACTACTATGAATAAGGCAATGCAAGCACCCCCCCAAACGAAACCAAATATTGTCCCCAATGATATAAGCGAGAAGAGGTAGTAAACTCCCTAAACTGAGGTGCGAAATGAACTACAGATGATGCGGCCGCACTTCAATCGCACAATAAAAGCGGTCAAGTTCTATCCTCATTCTGTTTGTTGCTGGTGTGGCCAATGTGTGACGCACACAACTGCTCATGCAATTACACACCAATCAGACAGGGTATGGCATGATTTGCCAGCTATTCTGTTAGGCTCATGCGATCCGATGTGCGATGCGCACTCTCAGAGGTGCGATCGCATGGAGCCTCACATTTTCTAACCATTGCTCCCCATCTTTTAGCTTTAACCCCAACTACAAGGCTAACAAAGACAATATACAAAATAAAACCCGAAAGTAAGAAACAAATATAGAAGGAAAAAGATCTTGGGTTGCCTCCCAAGAAGCGCTTGGTTTAACATCACGGCTCGATGAAGGTACCTCCTAATCAAGGTTTGTCCAAGAAAATGTCCTCTACATATGGAACTTTACCCATATCGCCCAAATACTTCTTCACTCGCTGCCCATTGACCTTGAAAGCCAAGCCATCCTCATTTGCCAATTCTATAGCTCCATTGGCAAAATCTTGAAGCACTTTGAAAGGACCCGACCATTTGGGTCTTAGCTTGCCCGGAAAGAGCCAAAGCCTCGAGTTGAGCAAGAGTACCCAATCTCCTGAGTGGAACTCTCATCTTAAGATTTATTGATCATGATATCCCTTCATCCGGGCCTTGTAGATAGAGGCACTTTCGTAAGCTTGCATTCAGAATTCATCCATTTTATTGAGGTTTTCTACTCTAGCACGAGCGGCTCTCTCCCAATCCAAGTTTAGATTCTTCAATACATTAAGCAAAGATTTCACTTGCTTGTTGCGTAGCTTGTTGGAAATAATGACCGGCAAGGTCTTGTTGGCACCCAAGTATGCATACTTCAAATGGGAGGGCAATGGTTTGAGCTCCAAGTTAGGAGGTTCAATGATGGAGGGTTTAGATGGTGTAGTTTCCCTGTTCTTTAGGTCGAGATCAAGATTCTTTTGGGGTGGAGTAGGATCCCATGCCCACCAATGCACAACAAACATCGTCGAATTCCTCTGTACCCTCACCATCATGATTCAATAGTACCGCTTCTAAGACTTCATCAAAAAATCCCTCTCTCATGTACAAATCGACAGTTTCTTTGACTGTTTCAATCGTGAAAGACGTTTAAAGATCACTTGGTTGCCTCATAGATCTACTCACGTCGAAAGTGGATTCCTCATCATTCAATGCAAACTTTAATTCCCCTGAGTTCATTTTACTCAAGGTGTTCCCTATTTATATGATAGGATGCCCCAAGGTGATGGGTATCTCAAAGCTCCCTTTACAATTGAGTACCACGAAGTCTCAAGGATACACAATTCGCCCTACTTTGATCAAAATGTCACAACCGATTCTGACTGGGTGCCTCATTGATCAGTCTGTCATGCCAAACTCCAAACATGTGCTAGTGGGCTGCCCCAATTCCATGCATTTGAAAGTGGATAACAACATCAAGTTGACGCTTGAGTTTTCATCACACACTAGTATAGCGGACTTTTGGACTCCCTTCGAATCGCAAACCGTGTGCACACCTGGCATCACCATATCATTGGAGAAATTCCCCGCAAGAATCTCACTACTAAATGGAGTTAGCTGGACTATCCTCACCTCTTCTAAATTGCAAGTAGTGCATAACTCTTTCACCAATGTGGCATACTCAGGAATTTTTTTAGAAGTAGAACTCGCCAGCGCGTTTATGGTAATTCTCTTCCATGAAGACTCGAAATCATTCGGACTCTCATCCATTCCTTCTTGAAAAAGTCATTGAGGGAATGGAGGAAGACAAGGAAGGAACAGTTTAAGAGCTTTAGTCTCTTTGCTCTCACGTTGAAAAACCTTGGGTACACCATATCCTCGAATTTTCTTTTTCTGAGGCTTACTTATCGTTGGCATTTCATCATCCTCTTGGTCTAAAGAGCTCTTAGCATCACTATTCCTCTCTTCAGCCTCGGATTGCCTAGATTTGAATTGGGAATTGAGCCACCGCATTCTCTCTTCAAGACATTCAAAAGCCACGGAATGCGATTGAACGGTTTGGGCAAGACTTCCAAGGTTGTGGCTCAACTCCGCGATGACTCTGTAGGTTTCCCCTAATTTTTCTAGCACCTGTACAAGTATACTCTCCATTCTAGAGTCTTCGTGTGGTTCATTCCGACCTTGATTCCCAGGATAGCACCTGTCCACACTTTGAGGGCTATCATGGAAACCCACCTCGTGGTCAGCAGTGGAAACTTCATCACTACCTTCATTCGAACTCACACCATCTTCTACAATCTTCATACCCCCAATGGAACCAATGTTGTTAATTGTTTCTAGCCGCTCATTAGAGACACTCTTTAGCATAAATTCAAGGAGAGTGGAAGTGATTGATAACTCTCTACCTCTTTGAGCTTCATATTTTAACCAATCCTTCATCTCTTTAGTAGAGGCAGCACCCATTGCTCCATCGGCCCCCAAAAATCCAACTTAAGGTCTAGCAAAGTATCAAGGTCAATAGCGAGTGGGATGAGTGAGAAGTACCCCCCTTTATGCTCGAATGATGTGTGCCTACAAGTCCACCACAAACAACAAATAAAAGTAAAAGAAACAAGTACTCTCAAGTTGACTTCAAAACAACAATCAAAAATAGCTAACACCCAAGTCCCCGGCAACGGCGCCATTTTTGATGAACGCTCAAATCCTGCTCTTCAATTAGGAGGGCAAGGTGATCGTGCAGCAAAACAAAATTTATAAACCTAACGGATGTCAGGGTCCTACCCAAGGGACTTGACTTAGCCAACTATAGATTGTATGAGTTGATTTCAAGGCGAGAGTAATTGCTTAAACAAAAAGTAAAAGGATGGGGGGAATTGGGAAAGATGTCACTGCTAACACAATTCAACAAAAAACAATAAAACTAAAAATGGGTGTACCAAATGTTTTAGAAGAATAGGGATACATATCTGATGGGGAATTATCTATAGGATGGGGTAATCATTAATTCACTTCTACTTTAAACTATTAACATGAATAACTTTGGTCATAGGTGTGGACTGCTATCTCTCGATCAACATCCATATTTCCGATGATTTTGGTTAGAACATCATCGGTGTGATAAACAATGAACCAACATTAGCTTGGGGAGGTCATCTTATTTCTAGCTCGGACCCTTAAATGAGAGATTCCTGCGATTAGAGCTATTTCTAGGCTCCAAACTAGATGGATTCCCAAGTACCCACTAGCAATTTCACATCCACAACTATGAAATTCTCTTTTGTGCAATCACATAGCTAAGTAATGTAAATTAATGTTTGCAACCATCAATTTTTGGATTAAAACTTGGTGAAATTACTACACCCATGTCAAATAAGCAATTATAAAGGTGAATTAACAACACCCACACCCATTAGCTAAGTACCCATCATCAATACACCCCTAGAAAAGAGAATTTAGCCACTCATAGTAGGAGAAGAAGAGATACCATCTTGGTAAGTCAAATTCCCATCCATTATAGCTGAATCTCAAGTTCTAGAATCAAATTAGGCACACAAATTGTTAACCAAGAGATTTGGAGGTGGAAAATTATTTACAAAGGAAACACTCTTCTCCAAGAATCAGGTCTGAAGTATTGTATCTACAAATTGAGCCTAAAATGGCCTTTTATATGTTCCCAAGTCGTCACATAAAATTAGGACAAGTTTTCCCATAAGGAGGTGTACGACGCGATGTGCAGTTCATATGTCGTGATGTGCGCATCACACACCTGCTTCAACTCAACCAGTGACTTCAGCTAAATTTTTGGGCTTCATGCGAAGGTGGTGTATTTTGCACCACAAGATGTGCGCGTCACATATCGACCGCACTCTTTTGCAGAATCTTCAGCCACTTTAGCGGCTTCATGCGGAGGAGGTACGAATCGCACCTCAGCTTGTATGTGTCGCACAACCACCATATCTTGGTTACGATTCTTCAGCTTTTCTCAACTCTTCACACTTAGCTCCTTTTTGGCTCTTTTTGGGTCCATTTCCTTATTCTTCATCGTCTATCAAAAGTACCTGCATAGACATCAATAAAGTCCATAAGAACCTCTAAATCAATTCAAAACATAGCAATAATTCATGGATATAGGCTCAATAAGTTATTACATTACCCACTTATCAGGTTACCCTACATTATTGGCGATATACATGAAGGGCAAGCCTATGGTTCAACACGCGTGCACTTGAACTTCCTTGAGAGAGTGAGAGTCTTTTTGGTTCCCCTATAATCCCAATTGTTTATGAATTGAATGATTGTGAGTGGGATTCTCCTTTGTGGTGAGTTGTATCATGCACTCGAATTGAAATATGAGGTCTCTATTTCATTTGAGGGAAATGAATAAGACTAGTTGTGTGGTGAATCTCGAGGCAAATCATGATGGTCCATGCTAATGACTTGAGAAGCTTAAATGCCTTGTTTTGAATGACAAAATTCCCTTGATTTCAATTGAGACTGAAGTCCTTTTTGATAAAAGTTTTGAAATGGCCAAATGCCTTGAGTTTGTGGTGGTTCAAATTGAGATGAGCATCGTAGTGAGTCTTTTGTTTGAGTCTTTTGTTTATTCTTTTTCTTATTTTTTTAGTATAGATTAGTCTCTTGTGCATTAATTGAGTCTAAAACATAAATCATTCCTTGCCTTGTGAGTATCTTGCTTGAGGACAAGAAATAGTTCAAGTTTGGGGGTTTGATAAGTCGGTAATCTACCAACTTATTGAGCCTAAATTCATGAATTATTGCTATGTTTTGAATAGATTTAGAGGTTCTTATTGCCTTTATTGATGTCTATGCAGGTACTTTTGATAAATGATGAGAAACAAGGAAATGGACCCAAAATGAGTAAAGTTTGAAGTGATTCGAAAAGATGGAGATTCTCACCTAAGATGCGGCAGCCGTGCGACATGCACAAGCCGAGGTGTGAACCGCACCTCCTCCGCATGAAGTTGCAAAAGCCACTGAAGAATCTGCTAAGAGGTGCAGTCCCTGTTCAACGTGCACATCCAAAGGTGCGAACCGCACCACTTTTTCACGAAGCTCCCAAAGTCAGCTGAAGTCACTGGTCCAATCAAAGAAGGTGTGCGATGCACACATCACGATGTGTGACTCACACATCGCACCGCACACCACCCGAAGGGGCAATTTTGTCCTAAATTTTAGTGACATTTTGGAAAGCTACAAAAGGCTCATTTAGGCTAATTTGTAATGATTCTTCTTTAGTCCTAAATATTTTAGAAAGATTTTTTGGCTCAAGAAAAAGTTTTTCTCTCCAAAGAGAAGAGGGTTTGAATCCATTTTCTTGGTTAACCATTTGTGTACTCAAATTGAGCTTGGAACTTAAGATTTAGCTCTAATGAAGAGGATTTTGACTTACCCATTTGGTATATGTCTCTCCTTTGCTATATTCTCTTGTGTAGGGGTGTGTTGATGATGGGTGCTTGAAAAATGGGTGTGGGTGTTGGTAATTCATCTTTATAATTGCTTATTTGACATGGGTCTAGTAGTTTCACCAAATTTTAATCCTTAAATTGGTGGTTGCAAACATGAATTTTCATTACTTGACTATATTATTGCTTGAAAGAGGCTTTCATGGTTTCGAATGTGAAATTACTAGTGGGAACTTGGGACTCCGTCTATATTTGAGGCTAGAAATATCTCTTATCGAAGGAATCACCCATTTAAGGGTCTAAGCTAGAGATAGTGTGACATCCCCAAGCTTAGGTTGGTTGTTTGTCTATCAAACCGATGATGCTGTAACCAGGATCATCAGCTATATGGTAGTTGATCGAGAGATTGAAATCCATATCCATGACCAACGCTAATCATGTCAATAAGCGAGAACAAATGTGAATTGATAATCACCCTAGCCCATGACTAAAGCCCCATCGGATACACATCCCTAGTCACCTACTCTATTTGATACGCCCACTTTTGTTTATTTACTTTTAATTGAATTGTGATTGTAGTGACAACATCCCAATTCCCCTAACCTTTTACTTTTCATGTTTAAGCACTTACTCTCATTTTGAACTCTATTCGACACAATCTTAATTTAGCTACCTCCAAGTCCCTTGGGTACGACCCCGAAACTCATTGGGAATTATAAATTTTATTTTGCTGCACAATCGCCGTGACCTACAACTTGGGGAGCACGATTTGAGCGTTCATCAAAAATTGGCACCGGTACTGGGCCACTCACCATAAGACAGAATCCTACTCGGAATCATTCAATTCACAAATAATCAGGATTATAGGAGAACCAAAAAGACTCTCACGCTCTCAAGGAAGTTCAAGTACACACGCGTCGAACCATAGGTTTGCCCTTCATGTAGATTGCCACTAATGTAGGGTAGCCATGCTCAAAATCATGAACGGCTTGCGGGTTATAATATTGGCTAGGGCTAAGGTGAGGATTTAATTTGATTCAAGTGGTTACACCTCCCTAATGCTCTTTGTTCTAATTTAGAATCACCGCTCATATTTTCAAATATCAACTTCACCTAATTTCTCCCTCACGCAATCCTAAGATTTCTCCTTTTTACTCATGGTCATTCAAACTCCTTGTAGGTAGCACCTATTTTTGCTTTTCATTTTGCTCATAGCATTGAAGTTTTGGAGCAAATATTCAATTCAAACCGAAGGTGCTACCTTTCACTTTGAGTGCACTTCTTTTCTTCTCCTCATTTGATTACATGCACCCCAAACTTAGGCATTTGCCTATTTTATCCCTCATTTCTCCCAAACTTAGGCTTTCAGCCTACATTTTATTTTCAAGCAATTAGGGAGGATAAGTGCCAAGATATAGGTTCTAAAAAGGCCAAGGTGTTAACAAGGTGCCAAAGAACGGTCGCAAGCTCAAAGGGTTTCACTAGGGTTGATGTCATGTGAAGTCATTTGGGAAAATTGGTTATCAAAAAGGGCCTAAGGTCATCTTCCAAGATCGGTCACACCTAGAATTTTGCCTTGAATCACATTCGGGGCAAGTTCTAGATGAACCCAATTGATTCTTGAGTAATACTATCTATAGCAAATGGTTTACATAACTCCAAAAAGTGCCTTATGTGCCAATGGGAATTTTCGAAATGTAGCCCCTCGAATAGACCTTTCATGTGGAATAAATGGAGCATTGTGCTTGTAACTTGGAATATGGTGTTTCCTACCATAGGGGTAGGCGGATTGCACCCACACCCCCTTGCATCATAGGCTCAACAACATTGGCATTATCAAAGCCGTACACGCTCTCGTTGTTATCAAATTTGCTCATAGGTTTGCCTGCTCAATCACACAAAAACAATAAACAAAAGTAAAAGAAACAAGCACTCTCAAGGTGACTTCAAATCAACAATAACAAATAGCTATAAACTCAAGTCCCCAGAAACGGTGCCATTTTTGGATGAATGCTCAAATCGTGATCCCCAAGTTAGAGATCATGGAGATCGTGCAGCAAAACAAAATTTATAATTCCCAACAAGTGTTGGGGTCGTACCCACGGGACTTGAAGCTAGCTAGATTAAGATTGTTTCAAATTGAGTTCAAAATGAGAGTAAGTTCTTAAATTTTGCGTGTTGCACAGTCGCCGCATCTCAAGTCAAAATCTCCAGCCTTTCGAATCACTTCACACTTCACTCCTTTTGAGATCCTTTTGGGTCCATTTCCTTGTTTCTCATCATTTATCAAAAGTACCTACATAGACATCAATAAAAGCCATAAGAACCTCTAAATCTATTCAAAACATAGCAATAATTCATGGATTTAGGCTCAATAAGTTGGTAGATTACCGACATATCACATACCCTCAAGAAACCCAAGTAACTGAACCAAAGTGTCCTGCAACACTAGAGTATCCATGAAACCTGCTGGATGCTGGGCTGGCCCCACACCCTTCGGCTCATAGTGAACCTCCTCAACCCTAACCTCATGCTCAGGTGATAGTACCCTAGCCTAGGCCCAAGCTGGAACTGCAACCCATCCCCTACCTCGGCCTCTAGGTATTTATCTATCATGTCCCCTAGTTGGGGCTCTAAATGCAGGTGCAGGGGCCTCATCCTCACCCGCTGTTGATCTCGTCTGAACCATCTAAGAAAGAGTGAAACAAAGATACTTAGAAGTTGCTGAAGTCAAGGGAGCACGACAAGGAATCAAAAAAGATGGAATCTTTGTGAATATTATAGTTGGTAAGTGCTATATTATTACGTACATTATTGGATTATTTATGTTATATATGAGAAAACTATTTATAGGCTTTATTATTTATACAATGAAAAGGATAATGTATCTTTTGGCTGATCGTTTATTTTTTTTTTGTAGATAATTTTTTAGTCAGAGTTGGTAAAAAGTACATTTAAAGCTATGAAATAGTTATCATCGTTTGGTGAATAAATTTCAAAAAATAGAGAATATATTACAAAGTGATTGCCGAAACAAAATAATATGATGCATACCTGCAAATGTTTAAGCGATATGAGCAGGTCTATAAGTAACGCAAATTATATAATATTAACATGATTAATAAAATCAGTCAATGCAAAATAGAATGCCAAAAAGTCCAGACAAATGATCATTCAGATGAGATTCAACATTTTTGAACCAGGAAACACTCAGTTTCCATTTTGATTGTAGGTGTAACCAACCTGCTAAAAAAATTGTAAGTAATTTTCTGTCCTCTCAATTTTCTAATTACATTAAGCGTAATTATTCCTCCAACCCGCTTGATAAACAACTCTACGTCCTTCCCTCCTAGTGACATTCAAAAGTACTCTCCCATAGAAGGTGGTTACGATTGTCGTACAAAACAATAAATAAACACAATGGATATTGGGGTCGTATCCACTGACAATGGAGTAATAATTTGCCAATAAATTGTTGAATAAGTATCACTAAAGCAAGTAAATGTTCAAGCAATTTTAAAAGTAAAAGTTGCAGGAAAAGGATTGGAAAATCAACAATATTGCAATTTAACACAAGAGTAATGGGAACACCATTTATTTAACAAGAAAAGGAAGACTAAGGTTATGTTTCCGATGGGGTTCTACAATAGGTTAGATCCTTGATTAATCGTACAAACTTTAAATTATAGGTATGCGTAGCTTTGTTCTAGCTATATTTGGTAGTCTTTCGACCCTCCAAATATATGTACCATGGACTTTTCTCAAGCACCATGACTTTACCATAAAACAACCAAGTTACACTTGGGTAAATCACACAATTTCTAGCTTAGATTCTTAGATGGGTATTTCCTTCGATCAAAGGATGGTGAAAGCTCCTAGATCATCCCGATTAGGAGCTATATTGCTCATCATGATGGCACTACAACTATGGGAGACTTCAACTGTCCCCACATCAATTGCCCATTTCTTATGTATTAACTCCTTCAAAAACTTTGCATAACCCGACATTTGCGTAAGAGCATCAACCAAAGAAATATTAATAGATAATTTGCTGAACATGTCTACAAACTTCTTAAATTGATTATCTTCCTTTTTCTTGATCAATCTCCGAGCATACGGAGGAGGATTTGTAGGCAACGACCTTGGCACACTTGGAGCTTCCTCCTCGATCTCAATAGAAATTTGAGGAGGCAACTCTGCTTCACCCTTCTCCTCTTGTGGGCTATCATCATCAACAATTACATTAGGTTCACTAAGATTCACCCTAATATTCGGACTCTCATCACTCTTTTCTCAATCAGGACCTCTTCTTCTATCTTGTTATCTTGCTCCCCCGCGATTTCTATGGCTGGTTTCCTCACACCACTAAGCATTCTTCCACTTTGAGTCACAATTGCCATCACATGGCCATCATTTTTCGAATTCGCAAGAGTGTTAATCGGAAGAGTACCTTTCAAACATGGGATTATTTAAGAAGAAAGACGGTTCATTTGAGCCTTTAAGTTCTTTATAGACGCTGAATGGGCACTCACCATTTGATGACGAGTAGATACTTCACTTTTTAAATCATTCACCCCACTATCCGTTGATTCAACTCTTTTCAATACTTGAGACAATATATCCTAATTCTTAGGATGTCCGGGGTTACTCACCATTGGTTTGTATGGAGTCACATTGTCTTTTGGTAAAGGGACATAAGGATTTGTGCTATGGTCATTGTAACAATCACTGTCTCTCTAACATTCTTGCCATGGAGCATCACGATCTCTACCCTATTCCCTATCTCTCCATTGATTTCCCTTGTCTCAGTTCCAACCTTGATTCTCGTCTTCGGATGCCAAAAACCTTTGTTGGTACCTTGATATCTAGGTTGAGAACCCACAACTATAAAGCAAAGCTCTTCATATCCCGATGCATGAGTACCAACTCCATCATGATCACTCTACCCATAGGAACCCACAACGTTGACACTCTTGGTGCCGGCTCCCATCATATGTTTGGCTAACAGATCGATTTGCATCATCATTTTGGCTTTGGTCTCATCTCTCTCCTCCTCCTTTCTTCTAATCTCGCTTGTCATAATAGATGAAGTAACACCTGGTGAGACATCAGCTTCTTTAGTATGCCACGCCCTATTTGTTTTTTTCATTCGATCTAAGAGGGCAGCAGCAAAACCATAGTTTTGGTCTATAAGTGTCCCACCCGCTATGTTATTCGCCATGGATTTGTTCATAGCGTCTATTCCACGACTCAAAATAGGGCCATGATGGCGTATACATAACCCCCCAGTAGGCAAGCCAAACCCAATAATGAAAAAGACAATAAAAGCAGTTAAAGTAAGAAAAGCAAAAGACATAAATAAGGGCGATAGGGCCAATATCATATATACATACCAACTATACTAAATATACAAAAGATGTACCTAAAGTGACCAAGAAGACAAAACATACACGAGAACCAACTCGTACCTGGTGTCACAGGTACAAGAGCAACTAAAGTATGGAGTAGCTATACAACAGACTCTGTCTATCCAAACTAAAAAATATAGATAGAAATACACGATGAAAACATATAAAGTCTCCAAGGCACCGAGAGCTCACCGTGATCCGAACTACAACATGCCTCGAACAATGGGAGGATCAGTGAGGGTTGCTCGTACTAGGTGCTGCATTAGAAAAAGATACAGAGTGTATGAGTACCAATACAATGGGTATTTAGTAGGCATCATAGGCCGACCAAGCGCAGAAAGATAATATATAATATAAATTATAGGAAAGTAAGCTAACTACAGGGATCCATCTAAATCTAGTTATAAAAATTGAAATCAACATTAAGTGGATAACAGGGAAGAAAAGCAACAATAAAAGTAAAACCAAGGCAACAGACAATCCAAGTATGCTCCAACAGGATGTAATGCGATGAGGGATGATGATGTGATGCATAAATGTATAAAAGTAAAAGTCAAAATGTCGCATCGGGCGCCCGAAATTTAACCTCAGACTCATTAACATGTGCATAAAAGTAAAACATAGAATAACACATTGGGCCGCCTAGAATCGATCATAAAACTCATCAGCAGAAAGTAAATGGAGAAAAGGTCCGGAAACGTCCCTTGGACTAGCATAAAAAATAGTGTTTTCCTTTCCTTTTCAAAACCAATAGTAAAACCAAAATAATTTCCTTTAAGGTCCAAAAATCATAGTAACTATAGTAAATCTCAAGTCTGGAACCAAACCTAAAAAATCGTTCCTTCCTATACAGATGGAATGAGGATGCAGAATGAGCGTGAAAATTTCCACGTTCAGAATATATAGCACATGACAAGGCAAAATTGGGCAAAACACCCTCAAATCAAGAGAACTGACCTGGAAACTCTGTCCAAATCCAAGCTATGGCCTCAGGCCCACAAATACACACAATGGTGAAATAAAATGGGAAGAATGGAAAATGACTACGAAAATAGCTAAAAGCAATCGCTCTACCTCTAAAACCTCCTAAAAGCATGCTAAGGACTCTATGATAGGCATAACAATACTACGGACTCCTAGACTAAGGATAACATGAATAATTCTACTATATGATCTGAAATGGACAAAATAATACAAGTAACATGATTTAAGCCTAATTCTACCTAGAGTCCAACCTAACATTCCAGTAACATATATAATACCAAATCTAACTAAACTCAGTCTAGAAAAGTAAACTATAACTTACCTCGAGGCTGAACTGCAAACATGAACTGTCACTCGTGTGCCTTCCCCTTCTGAATATCCTCAGAAAGATGTCACGCTATCAAGAACATAATATAGGTCTCAAGATGAGAATAATGACACCCATATTACTATACAGAAAAATTAGGCCGAAAATAGGGTCAAAAAATGACACTCGGGGCCTGTGTGACAAAACAAAAAATAAAAATCATAATTATGTTTGCGACAGGTTAAAGAACTCATTCCCAAAAAATTGAGGGCGAACGGAACTAATTTTGGGGCTCAAAACATCCCCAAAGTCCTACTACTTCAAGAGAAACCAAAAATGGAGGATTAAGGATTTTCAAAGGAGGCCAGAAATGACCAAGGATCGAAAAACAATCATCACCACGCCTAGGGAAAAGCTGGAGTTGAATTTGCAGGTTTGAGATCAAGTTTATAAAGGAAAAATGAGTTCCAAAGGAGTTAGAAATGAAATGGAATTTCAATGGAGGGGGCAACTTATAACTACCAGCGCTCAGACGCAGGGGCGCCCATGCACGTGCAGGCGCGGGCATGCCACAATGCCCAAGCACCGCAGGGGCAGCCATGCCATAGCGACCAAAGTGCCACAAGCGCGTTGCCCTGCCAGTTCTGGCAGGCATGCAGGTGCGCACAGGCCAGTGCAGGAGCGCCAACGCAGGTGCGGCTAGGCACCCACCATGGTGCCATACCAGCAACCAGCTGCTTTCAAGCCAAGTTTTAGCCAACTATGAAATGGGTGGACCCTCAGGAATTCATCTGGGGTCCCACGAACAAATATGAGTTGGGCTATTCAACTAAATATGGCATTTCAGACCCAATAAATTTGGAAAAAACCAAATGGAGGTCAGTATACTGAAAAGTGGGTCCCACACCCAAAACCAACTTTTGGCCAACATTTCCAAAACAAAACCCAATGGCCCAAAATGAGTCCAGAAGCATTAGGACCTGCACCAAAGGTCCTACTAGCCCAAAGTCAACATTCAAAGCTAACAACACTAATGAAATTTCCATTCGAGGTCGTCTTCTATAAATTTTAACCAAAGTCAACCCCACCAGCCAAACTAGCTTGAAAACACAGAAAATAACACAAAGCCAAATCAAAAGTACTCAGACCCAGACCAACCGTTCCACTAGACCAAAATCCCTGTTTAAGAGCCAATAGAACTATCAAAATTCGATTCTGAGTGCGTTTACCAAGAAAGTTAAACAAAGTTAAATATTTTATAAGTTCATGTTCTAAAATAGGGAAATGGTCATAATGGCCTAATAAACGTCCTAGGCACCAAACCGTCAGTCCTGGCAAGACATAAATGACCTGTAGTCGCTGCAGGAAAGCTCAAAACGTGGAAAAAGTACAAAAAATAGGAAAATGACCTGGAGGGTCATTACAGTCTAGAGCTCTATAAAAGCTTTGAAGACGAACATTGTCCAGCAACCCATAGTTTGGACACAATAAAAGCTTTTTGTTGAACCTGAGCCATGCTTTATGCAATGGCTCATCCGATAGTTGTCAGAAGTTGGTGATGTCATCCCTCAAGTTCATCATCCAAGAAAGAGGGAAGAGTCTCTCTAAGAAGGCTTCCACAAGTCCATTCCATATTGTAATAGAGCCCTCTGGGAGCTCCTCTAGCCAAGCCACCGCTTCCCTTGTAAGGGAGAAAGGGAACAATCGAAATCAGATTGACTCTTGAGATATATTGTTTATGTTGAAAAACTGGCATATTTCAACAAAGTTCCGGATATGCCAGTTGGCGTCTTCATGAGCCAGCCCTCTAAAGATTCCTTTCACTTTGATCAAATGAAGCATGGTGCTCGTCACATGGAACATAATATTTCCCACAGTTGGGGGTAGGAAGATTGCACCTACAACACCATAGACCACGGGATCATTATCTACATCCATATATCCGTCGACACTATCTTGGTTGCCCGCTTGACTCATGGGCACCCTGTTCACAACAACACAAACAACAAAATAGTAAAAGCAAACAGACACTCAACAAAAGTGAACTAATTAATGATAACCAAATGGAAAATGAAGAATCATTCCCCAGCAACAACACCATTTTTTATGAGGTTCAAAAGCACTCTCCTATAGGAGGTGGTTATAATCATCGTATAAAATAATAAATAAATCCAACGGATGTCAGGGTCATATCCACGGGAGAATGGAGTAATAATTTTCCAATAAATTGTCAAATAAGTATCACTAAAGCAAGTAAATGTTCATGCAATTTTAAAAGTAAAAGTTGGGGGAAGAGGATTGGGAAATCAACAATATCACAATTTTAATACAAGAGTAACGGGAACATGATTTGTTTAACAAGAAAAGAAAGACTAGGGGTATGCTTCCGATGGTGTTCTACAATGGGTTAGGGCCTTGATTTATCGTGCAAACTTTTGATTATAGGTATTCGTAGCTTGGTTCTAGCTATATTTGGTAGTTGTTTGACCCTCCAAATATATGTACCACGACCTTTGCTCAAGCACCATGGTTTTACTATAAAACAACCAATTTATACTTGAGTAAATCACACTATTTCTAGCTTAGATTCATAGATGGGTATTTTCTTCGATCAAGCTATTTCTAGCCTTAATCTAAGGTGGAAATCCCCAATCCCCTCTATTGAATTCTTACCAATTTATGAACTTCTCTTTTAAGCAAGAAGAAAATTAGAAAACTCAATTAATGTTTGCAACCATCAATTTTATAGTTAAACTTTGAAGAATTCAATAGACCCATACTAAATAATCAATTATAAGCATAATTAATCAAAATCTATACCCAAATTCAAATACCCATTATGCATATGCCCCTAGAAAAGGATTTAGCTACTCATATTAAGGAAACAAGAGAATATACCAAATGGGTTACTTAAATTTCTATTCATATTAAAAGCTAAGCTCCAAATCCAAGCTCAAATTCTTTACAAATGGTGTTTTCAATTAGGGAAGAAGAAGAGAGAAGTGTATACTCTCAATATCTTTCTTGGAAAAAGTAAAACTAAAATTCTCTATTAGATACACACCCCAAAATGGATTTTAGAAACATCCCAATATGTCACATGGCTTTGGACAAAAATGCCCCTCGGAGCTGGTGCGATGCGACGTGCGATGGCATGTGTGATCGAACCTCTTATTCTGTGCTTCACATGTTAATTCCTCCATAACTAGTGAGGTTAGTTGCTTGTGTGATGAGGTGTGATGGGAGATGCAGTTTGCATGCCGCATTGTGCGGCTCGCACCTCTCGTCAGATTCTTCTTCTCTTCCGATCATCTTCATACTTTAACTTCTTTTTGTCTCTTTGGGTTCAATTCCTTTGCTTTCTTCTCTGAACCAAGAGTACCTACATTCATGTCAATAAAGATAATATGTACCTCTAATTCTCATCAAAATATGACAATAATTCATGAGTAAAAGCTTAATAAGTTTGTAGATTATCAACTTATCACCTTCAAATTTCTTAGTCAAGATTTATATTCACTAATGATACTTTAAAGCAAAATATAGGGAATAAATTTTAGAAACAATATCATATTATTTCATGTGGTAAAGAAATTCTCAAAGTTGTGTTCGAACTGCATAGCCAGCATTCTCTAATTTTTGCATCTTTAATAATGCTTCATTAATACTACAATGAAGGGAATCTAGTGGGTGCTAAAGGTTTGAGAATAGTTGATGCCTTTAATTTGGTGGCTGAGGCAAAGCGTATTAGTGAAGGGCTACAATACTATTTACAAAATCAGTTGGATAATATCATCATTGAAATTGATTCACTGGCAATTATTAATATCATTAATGAAGTTGTAAAAATCCCTTGAAGCATTAGAATGGAGGTCAATACTATTCACAGGATCAGTAGTAACATTACAGTAAGAGTACAACACTCCTTATACTTTTGCTAATTTTTTTGCTAACTTAGTGTTTAAATTTTCAGGTTCTTTTGAATTTAAAATATTCCAGGAGGTTTCTTGCGCAGGCAGATCTATTATTATACTAGACAAAGAGAACACTTCAAACATCAAAATCAAACTGAGATAACTTGTAGATAATCCATGTTAATAGCACATGGTCTTGAACAAGTGACAACTTGCTGGAATAGAAGTAAGTTCATAGGTGTTTTAGTAGTTTGAATTCTTATTTAAGTCTGAACAATTTCATATGATTGACAATACTTGCACCTGCTGAGAGCTTTGAGGTGTTCAAAGGGTACTAAACCAACACTTAAAGATTTAAAATAACGATCACCTAACCTTGACTTACTAATTTTTAGTGTCACAATTTTTTATAGAGTTGTATTAACAGAAATCTGCAGTAATCTCAAAGGTTTTGAATAGTACCTGGTCAGCTACAGAATAACACTCAAAGTCTTGAAGATTTTGTCTTTGATTGTACTTTCTATCCCTCACGATGCTCATGAATGTTAGGTCTTCAAATTTATGATCACTAATTTTTATCTATATTTCTGATGGTGGTATCAATTTCCTTTAAAATTTATTCCATAGATTTCTAGTCAAGAATAAAATATTTTAATTTAAGGTATCTAACTAAGCCTTGTTATCTCGATTAGCTCATCGCGGATTATAGAAGATAAAGAGTTAAGCTAAGAGGTGAAAGTTACTCACCTGCCTAAAGATGGTGATAATTTGAGCAAGACCAAAGAGATTCAGGCAGCGTCCACAACTACGAAGAAGAAGAAGGTGTCGAAGATGGATCTATCCTCTTCACAGAGAAAGCCTCAATTTCAATTTGTTGTGTCGGTTCACTTTCTTCTTTTTTTTAATACATTGTCTCATTGTTATTTCTGTTTTTAGATTTGGGCCAGGTTACTTTTGGGCCTGACCTTGCTTGTACATATTTATATTTTTTTAATTTTAGGGTCTCTGAATTTATCTTTTAATTAAAAAAAAATAATCACATGGACCTAGGTGCAAAGTCAAATTATAAATTTCTTATAGAATTGTCTAAAACTTATTGAGAAACCTATAAATATTTTGGCTTTTTCGTTAAAGTGAAATATATACCAAGATTTATAAGAATTTTCATGTTACTTCTTTCTGTTCCTTGAAAATTTGAGGTGATTGCAAGTCACAAAAATCCAATGATGGAAAAACAGGATAAATTGTAACGGTGACTTATTATGCATTGGACAACCAAAAAAAGCTTAATTAAGTTTATGTAGTAAGAAAAAGAAAGAAGTAGGCAAAATATTCATCGAAGGGCGGCAATGAAATAATAATTTCTCTTCTATTTTTTTAATTAGAGGTCTCAGGTTTAGATTCTTAGACATGAAATTGACTTAGTGTAATGACCCTCAAGGTTATTTTCTCTATTTTTGTTCATTTTCTATGTTTTGAGCCTTCCCACAGTAGCTACATGTCATTTATGAGCTTCCAGGACTGACGGCTAGATTCCTGAGCAGCCTGTTTATGTTTTAAGCCTATTTCCCTATTTTGAAACTCTTAAAGTTAAAAGAGTTGACTTTGGTCATATTCAAAGAAGACAGTCTCGGGTGTAAATTCCATCAGCTTTGTTAGCTCTACAATATCGACTTTGGGCTAGAGGGACCTTTGATTTTGGTCTTGAGGCTTCAGGGCACATTTTAGGCTATTAGATTCTTTTTGGTAAAAGTTAGTTTTTGGGTGTAAGGCCTACTTTTCATTAAATCTATCTTCGTTGGAAATTTCATTAATTCCATTAAGTCCAAAATGTTATTTTTAGTAGGGTAGCATATTTGGTTTGTGTCCACGGGGTTTGGGATGCATCCCGAATGTCCATCCGAGTATTTGAAACTTAGTTGAAATTTTCTAGTATGGCTGGATCTGGTGTTTCTGCTTTTGTGTGCCCTGTGTCACATTTGAGGATACTGCATTTGCTGACAATCCTCCGCTTTTACGGAGGTTCATTTGTCTTGAGACCTCTGCTTTTGTACAATTTCTATCATTTTTTCGACTTCCACATTTGTGGAGATTTCCCCACTTTTGTGGAGGCACGGGTGAACAGTGACTTCCATATTTGCGATGAAAATCTCTGCTTTTATGGAGATAACTATTACTAAATACTTCTTGTTCAATTAAAACCATACCAAACCATTTTCCTCCATTTCTATAGAGCTCTAAGCATAAATTCTAGTGTGGGGTTACCATTTTTCTGGTTGGGGCAACATTTTCTGGTTCGTGGTCCATAACCCGTCATCAAATTTTAATTTTTTGACCCTTTATTCCGTTTAATTTCTTAGTTAATTCTTATTATTTTGGGTTTCGGGGATGTTTTGTGCTTGAAATTGAGCCTTTTTTTTCTCAATAAATTAAGCATGTAATTCTTATCCCACGAGGGGTATTTTCCTTGATTTAGTTTTTAAAATTCGCATGGGACCCCATGGGTGATTTTCACATGATTTTTGACCCAAATTATTAATTTACAATATGGGTGTCATTATTCATATTTTAACGAGTAAATTATCATTATGATAGTGTGGCAGCAGTAGGAGGCTTCCCAAAAAGGAAAAGCTTCAGTCTAGTGGGTGGGAGCGCGCGTGATCGGCTTCGAGGTAGGCAACGACTAACTTACTTCTAGAATTAGCTCCTATAAGATAATTGTATGGTTTGTGCTAATTATTGGTGGGAATTTACGGATTGAATAGTTATTCTTAAGGGATTTTGATTCTCGTAGTCGATTTAGAATAGTTAGCTTAAAATCGAGGATTGGGAACCTTAGCATTACCCTTCCTTGACCTATAGGTCTTAGCGTAGACGGCGTAGTGCCTTTAGTTGTATTTAATTAAATATCTTTGCTTGCCTTAGATTAGTTAGTCAGCCTTGGGGTGTTGGGGTGGTTAATTTAGATATCAGTTATATCAAATTTTTGGTAGTTATCAAAATAGGCTAGAAGCTTATTTATCATTTTTGGTTAATCATTCTATCTTCATATTGTTTATTCATAATTATGTATTTATGGGCTCGAGGTCATATGCATTAGATTTGCTGGACCCAAGGTCAGTTTACTTATTCCATAACTCCTTTCGGTTCATTTATTCTTCTAGCTATTTTAGTATGAATTATCCGAGTTAGTTAGATCTAGGGTAGTTGTTGCCTTAGAGTAAGTTTCTGTAGGAGGTTGTTAAGAGTTTGGTTCATTTAGGTGCTATTTGTTTTTAGAATTTTGACATTCCCCTTGACTTGTGGACTTATTGCTTTTAGTGCGAATTAACTTGACTTAATTATTCTTCTATGTTCTTGTATTATGGTTGTTTTCTGCATGGCATATGAAAGACTTGGTTTAAAACAATGTTTTCGTATTCAAAAATGGATTTTTAAGAACAATTTTGGTACTTTGACTTTCTCACTGAAAACTTGGTATATTTTATGAAATATTATTTTGAAATAAACTTGCATGCCCAAGGGAAAGTATTCTGGGTGGTTTTACTAGTATTTTAAACTTGCATGCCCAGGGAAAAGTGTTCCAGGTAGTTTTACTGATTATCATCATGGCACGAAGATTGATATACAGTTCAGAATTGGTATATGGAATTCGTGAGTCCCCCATGGGTCCTGCCTTTGCAAGTTACGACAGTAGGAGGAGTATACGGTACTATTGACACTTGCCATGGATCATATGGCATATTATGGCACAGTTCCACATGCATTACCCCATTAGGTTAATTGTTAGTCACTATTGTCTTATGTTTGCATCCTCCAGACTTATGGGGGGGTCCAGTTTGGCCTATTAATTACTGGTTGTACCTTTCGGGCTTATGGAGGTCTGATTAGGTTATTCTCTGATTCTGCATACCTCCCAAGCTTATGGGTGCTCAGTTAGGTTGTAGCTAGTCCGTTCTACTTTAATTTAATCTGCATTGCTGTACTTATGCTGTTTTATGCTTCGCTCAGTTCATTATTTTCTGCCTTCTTATTTTCTAGTTATGACATGTATCCTTATATTAACTCCCTCTACCCTCTCATTTTTAATTTATTCGCACTTTCTATATTTTTATCTTATTAAGCTCAGTCGGCCTATGATGCCTATTGGGTACCGTGTGTTTTGGTACTCATGCTACACTTCTGGATCATTTTCCTTGATGCAGACCCTAGCACGAGTTATCGCCACTGATGCTATCCTAGTGCGAAGTTGATGGTTTTAAGATTTAGGGTGAGCTTTTAGCGTTCGGAGCTAACTTGTCTCCCTCAATTTTGGGATTAGTCCTCTCCTTGTATATCTCGAGACTATCATATATATTTGTATCTATCTAGTACCCCCTTATGTTGTAGTAGCTTTTGTACTGACTGATACCAGGTTTTGAGGGTTTGCTGTATGACTAACTCCTTCCTTTCCACTTTATTTTGTTTTCTTCTTTTATTATCTCTATCGTGTATCCATTTGTTTCGCTTTTATATTGTGTCTCGTATTAGCCCGCTACTTGCTATTCCAGGCTAAGGGTTTCATCTTACCTACTAGTGGAGAGTAGTAGGTGCCATCACAACCTGAAAAATTGAGTATAAGCAAACTGGTATCAGAGCTCTAAGTTTGTCGGTATCATTGGTATAAGATAAGTGACCAGTGGAGTCCCGCGAATCGGTACGATGAGTTCGTATCCTATCTTCGGGAGGCTATAGGGCAATCGTAGGAAATATTTCATCTTTTTGATTCTCTATCGTGTGTTTCTAACTTCTATCAACTTCTAAATGTTATTTGTTTCATAGTACTAGAGCCACAACGGCCGAGGGTGAGGCCCTCGTGCCGGCAGCTAGATCCCCAGCCCGGAGGCAGAGTTCAAGGTTAACCCTGAGGTAGAAGTCAAGCATGAGCTGCAACACTAGATCGGAGCCAGGACAGAGAGCCATTACCTGAGCTTGTACATGATTAGAGGCCTGATATTGCTCCACAGTTAGTGCCAAAAGATCCGCCACCACAACAGCTAGTGGGGCAGGGACCAGCTCAACCTCTACCCGGACCTACAGTTTCACCGGCACTTTAGGCCATTTTAGCTCAGTTGTTGAGTGCCTTGAGAGGCTGATAAGTTAGTAATCTACCAACTTATTGAGCCTTTAATCATGAATTATTGCAATGTTTTGATAGGATTTAGAGGTTCTTATGGACTTTATTGATACGAATGCAGGTACTCTTGGTTAGAAGTGGAAAACAAGGAAATAGACACAAAAGAGCTTGAAAATAGTTGAAGTGTGAAGATGAGAAAAAGAGATGAATAATCTTCTGAGAGGTGCGGCCGCCGTGCGATGCACACAACCCTTAGTGCGGTCTGCACCTCCATTTGCACGGAGTTCAAAAGGAAAAAAAGATTATGTTGAGAAGTGCAGCTGCCATGCGGCATAATGCTTGGTGCAGTCTGCACCTCTCTCCGCATAACACTCGAAGATCAAGCCATGTCACTGGTCTGCTGGACAGAGTTGTGCGATGCACATAATGAGACGTGCGATTACATGTCATGTTGCACGGCTCTCGAAGGGCATTTTTGTCCATTTTCATATGACAATTCGGGAACCTTCTAAAACCTGATTTGGGCATTGTACTCAATAGTTCTTGATAGTTTTTGAATAGTTTTAAAGTTTTCTCTCCCAAGGAAAGATAGAGGGTTTTACTCCATCCCCTTCATCTTCATCCTTGGATTAACCATTATTGTACTATTGAGCTTGGATATTAGTTATTAGCTCCATTAATGAAAAGCAATTTGAATTACCCACTTGGTATAATCTCTATTTCCTTTAGCATGAGTGGCTAGTTTCCTTGTCAAGGAGTATGTGTATGATAGGTATTTGAATTTTGGTATGGGTCTTGTTTAATTGTGCTTATAATTGCTAAATTGATATGGGTCTAGTGAATTCTCCATGTTATAATTCTAAAATTAATAGTTGCAAAAAATGATTGAAATTACTTGATTATGTTCTTGGTTGAGAAAGAGGTTCATAATTTTGGACGAGAATTCACTAGTGGGTACTTGGGATTTCCAATTAGATTGAGGCTAGAAATAGTTCAATCGCTGGAAAATACCCATTTAAGAGTCTATGCTAGAAATAGTGTGACTACCCCAAGCCTAAATTGATTGGTTAATATTGAAACCATGGTGCTTGAACAAATACCATCGAAAATACGTTTGTTAGATCAAAAGATTAACATTCGTAACTAAAACCAATACTACCCATATCGTTTATTCTGAATTTTCATAATTGAACAAGTACCCTATCCCATGTTTGTGTTCCATCGGAAACATATCCCTAGCCGTCCTCTCTTTTGTTACAAACCTGCATTTATTTTACTATTTTGTCTAGAATTGCAATTGTGATAGATGCCCAATTCCCTGATTTCCACTTTTATTACTTTTCTTATTGTTTGAATGATTACTCTATTGGTGATTCATATATGACAATCTTATAGGTGCCTCTATCATTTCTCTGTGGGATTGACCCCGACTCTCATTGGGAATATAAATTTTATTTTGCTCAGACGATCTCTATCACCTCTGTATGGAGAGTGTTACTTGAGCGTTATCAAACATGTCATTTTTGCCAGGGAATTGATTTTGAGTAGAATTTTGATTGGCATTTGAAATCACCTTGTGAGTTTTTGTTCTTTTTTTACTTTGTTTGTTATTTCTAATTGTTGATCAGGTAGCCCATGAGCTAAGTGGGTGACAACAAAAGTGTTGACAGATTCATGGATGCAGCCTCTGAGCCCGATATTCAAGGAGAGGTAAGTGCAATCCGCCTACCTCCCACGGTTGGCAATACGGTGTTTCATATCACGAGCACTATGCTCCACCTTATACAAATGAAAAGATTGTTCAGAGGGGCTGCACATGAAGATGCAAATAGGCACATCCAGAACTTCATCGAGAAATTCCAGCCATTTATCTTCCATAACATCCCCCAAGAATCCATCTAGCTTTGCTTATTTCCCTTCTCTCTCATGGGAGAAGAGACGTCATAGTTGGAAGAACTTCTGGAAGGATCAATCACCATATGGAATGGTCTTGTCAAAGCATTTATGGTGAGATTCTTCCCTCTCTTAGGAATGATGCAATTGAGGGATGAAATCACTAACTTTCATCAACTACAAGATGAACTATTACATGAGGTGTGGTTGAGGTTTAAGAAGAAATTCTTGTTGTTCCACAATCATAGATCATCGGATAATGTCCTTCTCCAAAGCTTGTATAGGGCTTTGAATTTAATTGGAGGGATCATGACAAAGAAGGTGATAGAAACAATCACCAGAGGTCTAATCCATATGTACCTCTAAATAAGGCGGATACCTTATATCAACCCGCCATGAGCAACCCCAGTTATTGAAAAATAGAAGATATGTTGTCATTGTTCTTGAAGAATATTGAGATAATGAATAGTGGGGTGAATGACCTAAATGTGAGGTGTCAATGCTTCACCAAACAGTTAGCTCACACTCAGCCTCAATGAAGCATCTCGAGGTGCAAATAAACCACTTGCCCACCCAAATAAATCCTCGAATGAAGGGGACACTCCCTAGTGACATTACTGCAAATCCAAAAAATGATGGCCATGTCATGGCTATTGTCACTAGGAGTGGAGGAGTGAGTGGTAAAGATTGAATATTGAGGTAACATCACCGAGCCGTGTCATAAAATCAAACGCTTCTTGGGAGGCAACCCAAGTGTTTTTACTTTATTTTTTGTTTTTTGTTACTTCTTGTTGTTTTTGGAATGTTTTTGTAGGAATGCAAGATGAGAAAAAAGGACTAAGTGGAAAAGAGGACAACAAGGGGATGTGTGGAGACCCGTGCGGTTCATACATATAGCTGTGTGCATCGCACGGGGCATCACATCCCAAACATGAAAACTAGAGAAAAAATTACAAGTTGGAGGTGACGTGTGCTGGGTTGTGCATTTCGCCAAGCCATTGTGCGCGTCGCACCTCCATCTCACCACCAAGCAGAAAGTTGGGCAAACATTGGGCATAAATTCGGCCAGTGTGAGGCAATGTGCGAACCACACAAGGGCTTGTGCGAATAACACATCACAGCACACCAAGTTAAGTTTTAAAATTAGTTTGACCTACCTATTGACCAACCCGACCCAAAGACTGACACAATGACCTTTCTTCTTCTTTTCCCTCTATTAAAACTGCCACCATCCTTCTTTTTCTTCCACATTCTCTTAAAACATCAACAATTCTCTCTCAAAATTCCCCAAAAATACCTCAAACTCTCCCAAATCTTCTCTTCTCTCACCCCAAATCTCTCCACTGCCACATCACCACCGGTCGCCAACATTGTCTCTTCTGTTAAAATTATTGGGTACCATTGTTGGCCTTCAACAGCTCCAATTTTTTTACTCTCCCTCTCTAATCTTCACTTGTGATAAGTTCTCTGATGTTAAATACGTATTCTTATATTAATTGGGAACTCATATTATGAAGCATGATCATTAAAACTTCGATGTTGATTTTGGGTGAGATCCGAAAATTTTTGGTCCTCAATTTTTGGTTATATTATTGATTTTGCTTAGAATAAACTTAGTAGAACTTGAAGTTATGATGATGCTTGTTGATTGTGGTAATTTCTAGCCTTGAAAATTGGTGTTTGGGTGAAGTCTTACTAACACAGTTATGTTGGTGCATGATTTGGCCCTATGATAGATTGGGTGATTTCATTCTTAAGGGAAAATCATCATCTTTATAAGGTGTTTGTTAGAAATTGATGTGTGGGGCTGAAATTGTTATTACTATTGTGCCCATGTTTTTGTTGAATATGCTTATTGGGTGTATGATACTGGTTGGGGGGTATGAAATTATTATTGAATGAATGTGCCTACTAGTGTAATTGAAGGCTTGATATTCCTAATGATAGATGGGTTAACGTCCTTTCTAAGGGAAATCGTTAAGCTATTCTTTTGTTTTGATTATGTTGATGGATTTTGGGGAAGTCTAAGTATCCGGATGATTTGGTTTTGGTCATAGCATGTTTAGCCCTATTGTTAGTTGTTGATGTTGTCGATTGGTACCAAGTGCTTATCGCAAATTTTGCTCTACAAATCACATTCGTAACACACCCAAGGAGCGAAAAAGTTCCAACTATTTCCTTGTGCATTTCGCATATGACGCACAAATCTTGATGTGGGAAATGCACAAGGCACCGCACATCATTGATAAAAGGTGCCAGTTAACTGGATTGAGGGGCGAAGTATGGTGCGATACGCACTTAGTCTAGTGCGGTCGCACCAGCTTATTCCCTCAGAGCAGAAACCATTACAGGTTTCTGGTAGCTCATGCAAAATCACGTACAATGCACACAACCCTTGGTTCATCTCGCACGTGGTTTGCACGAGCCACCAGTTACCTATTTCATTTTTTTCTTCTTCTTTGCATTCAATTCCTTTTAATTAGATAACTTCTTGTAGTATTTTCTTTAATCCCTATTAAAAAAATACAAAAATATTTTTCCTTTTACTTTGAGTACTCACAATCTCCATGTGCAGACTATGTCTTCTATCAAGGAAACACAGGGCACAAACCAAAGAATCTATCAGCTGTAGAAGAGGCGAGACTTTATTTTGGGGTTGAGGGTATGAAGGCCATATATGATCATGATAATAAAAGAACCTTCAACACAGAGATAAGATTCAACTTAGCAACAGTAAGGGATAATCAACCCAACATCCCCCAATAGTTCGTCGACCGCCATTGGTACCCATTCTAAGATATACCCGGAGGCTACTATAAGGAGGTGGTTTGAGAATTCTTTGTTGCCTCTCAATACACACAAGATTCTAAGGGTAACAAGGGGAATGTAGAGAAATTCCTTAACCTCGACTCAGTCATTGTGCAGGGCAAGAAGATTCGTATCACTCCAGCTGATATAAATGCAATTTATTAGGGCCTCCCAATTGAGCCTGCAACTGCACTCTTGACAATGTTGATTGCTGAATCGAATCCCTATTAGGAGACTGATCCTATTCTTTCTCCTAACACTCCTATCTGGGCCACTATAGGGGGCGATATCTTAAGGAGGACTCTATACTTTTAGGCCTATCTCTGGTATGACTTTGTCCGCAAAAGATTCCTGCCCTTGCAGAATGATTAAAAAGTGACCCAAGATGGAGCCATTTTGGTGGCTGGTATTATGATGGGAGAATATGTCAACTTTGGGGAAATCATGGCTATGGTGATAAAGATGAAATCACGTAGGGGTAGTGACTCATTCCCTTACCCGGTGCTCATTAGGAAGCTTTGTGCTAAGGCTGCAATCCCCTACTTCAGTTGTGACATGCTTACACCTGCTACTGGTGTGCTGGACCTTGACAAGAAAACTAACAGGGATGCTCCTAGGTTCAAGAGGTGCCTAATGGAGCCCTCGGAGGAGGTTGAGGTTGATGAGTCTGATGTTTTCTCTCCTTTTTGAACGGCCTTAGAAGCACCTACTCCAGAAGCTGCTGCACCTAGAGTTCCCGTGACCAAGATTAGCCTCCAAGATATGGTTGACAAGACCTAAAATCATGATAGGCAGCTAACAGACTTGGACAACAAGTTTCCAGGTTTAATTAATAAGGTTGTCAAAAAGGCCATTAAGCTGGTAGTGGATAGCGTGAGCAAACTCTACCAGAGGGTAGATGTCATTGAGGGAACTGTGAAATATATTCGGAAGGATGTTGATAAGGTAAAAATGAAAACTTCAGTTGATGATACATATTTGAGTTCCATACCTCTGCCCCATCACACTCTTGGTCACTTGAATGATTTGTTTGCAGCTTATGATGATGATGATGCGAAGCTAGCTGATGATCAGAACCCAAAATTTCAGCAGGTTCTCAGAGACTCCACACTCACATTGAACTACCAAAAGGGTGGTGAAGGCACTAGTGCAGAGGAATCAGATGATGATGAGACGTAGTCCTTCCAGGGAGTTATTGCACCCTTTACTTACTTCTCTGAGTTTAGAGCATTAAGGGAAATGCTTCTTTTCTTAGGGAAGGTGGTATTTATTTGATATTGCTTCTGGTTGCCCGTGTTGGGCTTTGAGATGATATTTTTATTGCCCTTTTCGGGCCTTGACTTCTTTATTCCCATATTAGACAATTTATTTGGCCCTTGTCAGGCATGTTTTGGATGATTGTGACATTGCCCTTGTCGGTCCTTTTTCTGCATTTAGTTTTGTTGATTAGTGATTAACTATCCCTCTCCGGGCTTGATGCTTTTTAATTTTAATTTTGTTATCGGGTTAGTCGTACATGATTCCATTATTTCACTACCTGTGCCTTGCAAATGCGCTAGTGCCTACACCGAGGCTTGTTTTAAAATGAATCATGAGAGCTTAAATTTATAGTCGCCTTGTTAATAGTATATTAGTAATAAACTCCAAGGGTTTTCTTCATACCACGGTTCTTTCTTGAGGAGAAAATATTATTTTTTTATTTTTGTGTCAAACTGGGTTGGTATTTCCCTATGATAGATTGAGAGGTGACTTTCTTAAGGGAAAATTCCATGTTTTAGTTTTAAATAAAGTTTGTGCTTTGCTTGTCTCAAAATGGACCCACCGAAAAAAAATCCTGGAAAGAAGTTTTTAAAAATCAAAGGAAAGAGAGAAAATGAATTTTGAGAAAAGCATTCTCTTGTCATAACTTGCACAATCTCGGTTGGGCTTGATCGATTAACAAACAAGTATGTAATGATCTCGGAATAGCTTATCAAAAGTCATTTGTCCCAATTGATTTTTAGACTAATGTTGAAAATTCTTTTGTTTGATGCCTTGGGTGGTGAGGATATCCTTTCATTCTTGCGCATGTGTGTCGTATAGAACTTGCCCTGAATGTGAGTCAAGGCGAAATCCTAGATATGACTGAGCTTGGAAGATAATCTTAGGCCCTTTTTTAATAGCCACTTCACTTAAATGACTTCCCTTGACATTGATCCTACTGAACCCCTTTGAGCTTGTGACCTTTTCTTGGCACCTTGTTAACACCTTGACCCTTTTTGGAACCTCTATTCTTGCACCCATCCTCCTTAGTGACTTGAAAGTGAAACATAGGCTAAAATCCTAAGTTTGGGGGGGGGGAATTGAAATGATAACATAGGCAAAAGCCTAAATTTGGGGGTGTATTGTATGTACTCAATGTGGAGAAGAAAAGGGATGCACTACAAGTTCAAGGTAGCACCTTATAATTGAATTGAAAATTGCTCTAAATCCAATGCAATGAGCAAAATGAAAAGAAGAATTCGTGCTACCAAGTTTAGGTGTTACAAGGAGGTTGAATGATCACATTGAAAGGAAATGCTTGGGTTGTGTGAGGGAGAAATAAGGTGAAGTCAAAGTTAAAAAATGTGAGATGTGTTAAAAATGATAACAAGAGCATTAGGGAGGTTTAGTCACTTGAGCCAAATCCAATCCTCACCTTAGCCCTAGCCAACATCGTAACCCACAAGTTCATAGTGATTCCGAGCTTGGTAACTCTAGATTAGTGGCGAATTACATGAAGAGCAAGCCTATGGTTCCATATGTGTGCACTTGAACTTCCTTGAGAGAGTGAGAGTCTTTGTGGTTATCTTATAATCCCTTATATTATGAATTGCATGATTGCGAGTAGGATTTTCTCTGGTGGTGAGTGGCATCATACACTCGAATTGAAACATGAAGTCTCTATTTCAATTGAGAAGAAAGAATGAGACAAGTTGTGTGGCGATCAAGGCAAACCTTGGTGGTCCATGCCAATGACTTGAGAAACTTGATCTTGTTTTGAATGGCAAATTCCCCTATTTTTGAATGAGAAATGAAGTCCTTCTAATGAATGTTTTGAAATGATCAATTGCCTTAAGAATGTGGTGGTCCAAATTGAGATGAGCATTGTAGTTGAGTTTTTTGTTTGAGTCTTTTTATTTGTTATTTTTCTTAGTTTTTAGATTAGAGTAATCTTGAGTACAACCCATGTGTTTTAGAGCCTAATTCATTCCTTACTTTGCGAGTATCTTGCTTGAGGACAAACAATAGTTCAAGTTTGGGGGTTTGATGTCGTTAGTCTACCATCTTATTGAGCCTTTAATCATGAATTATTGCCATGTTTTTATAAGATTTAGAGGTTCTTATGGCCTTTATTGATATGAATGCAAGTACTCTTGGTCTGAAGTGGAAAATAAGGAAATGAACCCAAAAGAGCTTAAAAAGAGTTGAAGTCTGAAGATGAGCAAAAGAGATGAAGAATCTACCAAGAGGTGAAGCCGCCAGGTGATGCGCACAACCCTTGGTGCGGTCCACACTTACCTTTGCAAGGATTTCAAAAGCGAAAGAATATTCTGCTAAGAGGTGCGACCGTTATGTGATGCGCACAATGCTTGGTGCGGTCTGCACCTACCTTTGCATGACACTCAAAGATCAATCCATGCACTGGTCCACTAGGATAGAGTTGTGCAACACGCACAATGAGACGTGTGATCACACGTCATGTCACATGGCTCCTGAAGGCCATTTTTATCTATTTTCATATGATAATTTGGGAACCTTCTAAAACCCATTTTGGGTATTGTACTCAACAGTTCTTGATAGTTTTTGAATAGTTTTGCAAATTTTCTCTCCCAAGGAAAGCTAGAGGGTTTTACTCCATTTCCTTCATCTTCAACCTTGGATTCACCATTATTGTACTATTGATCTTTGATATTGGTTATTAGCTCCATTAATGAAAAGGAATTTGAATTACCCACTTGGTGTAATCTCTATTTCCTTTAACATGAGTGACTAATTTCCTTGTCTAGGAGTATGTGTATGATGGGTATTTAAATTTGGGTATGGGTCTTGTTTAATTGTGCATATAATTGCTAAATTTATGTGGGTCTAGTGAATTCTCCATATTTTAAATCTAAAATTAATAGTTGCGAACATTGATTGAAATTACTTGATTGTGTTATTTCTTGAGAAGGAGGTTGATAATTTTGGACGAGAATTCACTAGTGGGTACTTGGGATTTCCATTTAGATTGAGGCTAGAAATAGTTCAATCAATGGAAAACACTTATTTAAGAGTTTAAGCTAGACATAATGTGACTTCCCCACGCCTAAATTGGTTGGTTAATGTTGAAACCATGGTGCTTGAACAAAGACCATCAGAAATGCATTTGTTAGATTGATAAATTAACATTCGTAACTAAAACCAATACTACCCATATCGTTTATTCTGAATTTTCATAATTGAACAAGTACCCTATCCCATATTTGTGTACCATCGGAAACATATCCCTAGTCGTCCTCTCTTTTGTTACAAACTTGCATTTATTTTATTGTTTTGTCGAGAATTGCAATTGTGACAGATTCCCAATTCCCTGATTTCCCCCTTTTTTACTTTCCTTGTTGTTTGAACAATTACTCTATTGGTGATTGATATACGACTGTCTTATTGGCGATTCTACTATTTCTCTGTGGGAACAACCTCGACTTCAATCAGGAATATAAATTTTGTTTTGCTCAGACAATCGCTATCACCTTCGTATAGAGAGTGTTACTTGAGAATTATCAAAGGCCTACCTCAGACTTAGGCTCAGAGAGCAGTACAAGGTATGCAGGGTATAGGGGATAAGCCTACGCTGTGACTCCCCATATTGAGGTACCATCAATTTCGTTAGTTGACCCACTACTGATAACCCGACCAGTCATGACTTCTGAGGAACAGAAGATGCTGGGTTGGTTCCTTATATTGGCCCCGCTGAGGTTTTTTGGCGCTCCAGGGAGGATACACATGAGTTTCTTGCTAGTTACCAAGAGAGGTTGTATAACCTCGGTATTGTTGATTCTCATAGGCTAGACTACACTATATTTCAGCTTGATGGTCTGGCAAGACACTGATGGAGAGCATATTCCGAGAGTAGACCATTTAGGTCCCATTCTATGACTTGGGCACAATTCTCCAAGGCCTTCTTAGGAAAGTACATGCCTCGCAGTCAGCCTGAGGGACTTTAAGATGCATTCTCGAAGCTAATTAAGTTTCTATAAGTGTGAAAGAGTATGAGTCAAGGTTCCATGAGTTATCTAGACATGCCACTATGATTCTGCATACCAAGCATGAGAGAGTGCGGTGCTTCATCAGAGAGTTGAGGTTTCAGCTTCGCTTAGCTACAGAGAGTATGGTGTCTTCAAGCAAGACCTTCCTAAATATGGTTTATCATGGCCTTACCATTGAGTTTATTCATCACGAGGCCCATAGGGGAAGTGATAAGAGACCCCGGCATCAGGCAAGTTACAGTGGTTCCTAGTCCAGTGGTAGGGGTTCTTTTGGTAGTGGTCAGCAGCAGAGGTACTTTCAGCCAACTAGGCCTATTAAGGCCTCACTTCAACTTTTTGGTAGTAGAAGCCATCCATGGTACAGTGGTCAGAGCTCCAGTCAGTATTCGAGGGGTTCACATTCTGGGTCTTAAGGATGTGGTGGTCGTTCTGGCTTAGTAGGTACTTCACAGCAAGGCAGGGCCCCTCAGGGTTGTTATGAGTGAGGGGAGTTTAATTAATATGCTAGAGATTATCCCCGATGAGGGATGGACGAGCCTTAAGTAGTTGTGCAGCCCCTTATGGAAGTGGCACCACCAACCAGAGGTGGTGCTTAGAGTGGTAAAGGAGGATCTTAGAGTAGTAGGGGTGCTCGTGGTGGGGCTCATCTAAGTATAATCGGTGCTTGCATAGGTACTCAACCTAGAGGTAGGTGCAGGCAGTTGTATGACATTCTGGGTAGGACAGAGGTGGAGACTTCGGGCTCAATAATTGCATTTATAATTTTAGTAAGCCATCATCTAGCATTTGTTTTATTTGATCTGAGCTCTACTCATTAATACATATTTGTGTACTTTGCTTCTCAATTGTGACTATCTAGTAAGCCCTTGCATGTGCCATTGCGTATAGCTACTCCTGTAGGCTATTATTTGATAGTGGATCAGGAATTTATATCGTGTGTGGTGACTATTTGGGAGTGCGAAACTAGTATGGACATTCTTGTTCTTGATATGCTAGATTTTGATGCTATTCTGGGCATAGATTGGTTATCTCCTTATCATGTGATCTTGGATTGTTTCACCAAGACCATTACCTTAACATGTCTGGTATGTCCCTTGTTGTATAGCAAGGTTCTGTCTATGATATGAGTGTTCAGGTTCCCTTGCTTGATTTTGTTCCTATAGTCTGACAGTTCTGGGATGTCTTTCCTGCTGACTTACCTGGCCTCCTACCTAAGCATGATATAGATTTTGCTATTGATGTCGAGCCAAGAACCAAACCCATTTCTATTCCACCATATTGTATGCTCCTACTGAGTTGAGAGAGTGTAGTGTTCAACTTTAGAACCTTTTGGGTAAGGTTTTTATTCAGGCAAGTGTTTCTCCGTAGGGTGCTTCTGTCCTTTTTATGAAGAAGAAGGATGGCACTATGCATATGTGTATTAATTACTGACAGTAGAATAAGGTGACTATTAAGAATAAGTAAATGATGCCACGTAAAGATGACCTATTTGATTAGCTTTAGGGTGCAACCATATTTTTTAAGATTGACTTGAGATTCGGTTACCATTAGTTGAGGATTTGGGCAGCGGACATCCCTAAGACAGCTTTTAAGACTCACTACGTCTATTATGAGTTCCTGGTGATGTCTTTTGGATTGAATAATACCCCAACCGCATTCATGGACTTGATAAACCATGTGTTCAGGCCTCATTTAGACTCCTTCATGATAGTCTTCCTTGATGACATTCTAGTATACTCGAGGAGTAAAGAGGAGCATGAGCAACATTTGAGGATTGTGCTCCAGACATTGAGAGATCAGTGGCTTTATGCCAAGTTTTCAAATTGTGAGTCATGGATTGAGTCTGTGGCTTTTTGGGGCATGTGGTGTCTAAGGATGGGATCATGTAGACCCGACAAAGATTGGGGCAGTTCATGATTGGGCTAGGCCCACTTCTCCTACCGAGGTTGCAGTTTCATTAGGCTGGTAGGTTATTACATATAGTTTATTAAGGGCTTCTCCTCCATTGCAACACTATTGACTAGACTGACTAGAAATGATATCCTTTTTCAGTGGTCCGATGATTGCAAGGCGAGCTTTCCAAAGCTCAACACCTTGTTGACTTCAGCTCCGATATTGAGTCTTCCAATTGAGGGCTAGGGTTTTATAGTTAATTATGATGATTCAGGTGTTAGTTTGGGCTGTGTTTTA
The DNA here is from genome assembly GCA_003996215.1 of Jaltomata sinuosa. NCBI lineage: Eukaryota > Viridiplantae > Streptophyta > Magnoliopsida > Solanales > Solanaceae > Jaltomata > Jaltomata sinuosa. Next base: position 79,329 of record QJPP01003941.1, on the reverse strand, counting down.
ATGCAGCAGGGCTGGATGATAACATATGCTTCAAGAGAGTTGAAGGTATTTGAGCGCAACTACCCCACCCATGACTTGGAGTTGGCAGCGGTAGTTTTTGCACACAAGATTTGGAGGAATTACCTATATGGTTTTCATTGTGAGATATTCACTGACCATCATAGCCTATAGTATATTCTGAGCCAGAAGGATCTTAATTTGAGACAGCGGAGATGGTTAGAGTTGCTAAAGGACTATGATCTCTTTATTCATTATCCTACCGGTAAGGCGAATGTGGTAGCAAATGCCTTGAGTCAGAAGGCAGCGAGTATGGGTATTTTATCCTTCCTATCACTTTCCAAGAGGCCTTTAGCTTTGGATATTTACTCTTTAGCTAATAGGTTGGTTCGACTTGACATTTCTAGCCCTGGGAGAATTCTTGCCCGAGTTGAGGCTTAGTCTATATTGTAGGAGAAGATTCGAGAGCGACAGTTTAAGGATAGTCAACATTGTGGGCTCCATGATTAGTTTTTGAGTGGTGAGGATAGTAGGGCCACCTTAGATTCAGAGGGTTTCTTGAGATTCGAGGGTCGTATCTGTGTTTCAAGGGTTGGTGACTTGATTCAGTTGATATTGCATGAGGCTCATTATTTCAGATATTCTATTTATCTCGGGGCAACTAAGATGTATAGGGACTTGAGACAACATTACTAGTGGAGCGGGATAAAAAGGGATATAGAAGATTTTGTAGGTGAAGTTTGAGCACATGAGACCTGGTTGATTGCTTCAGAGTTTGCCCATTCCTGAGTGGAAGTGGGAGCGGATTACCATGGACTTCATAGTTGGCTTACCCTGGACTTTTTATTGTTTTGATAGCATTTGGGTAATCATGTATTGGTTGACTAAGTATGCTCAATTACTTCCCGTTCAGTCTTTTTTCAGTGCTGAGAGGTTAGCTCAGATCTACGTACGAGAGATAGTCTATCTGCATGGTGTTCCAGTGTCTATTATTTAAGATAGAGGTACGCAGTTCACTTCTCACTTTTAGAGGGCATTTCAGGTAGCGTTGGGTTCTTAGGTTGATCTTAGCACGATGTTTCACCCGCAGACTGATGGTCTATCTGAGGGTACTATTCAGGTTCTTGAGGATATACTCCATGCCTATTTTTTGGATTTTAGGGGTCAGTGGGACCAGTTTTTGGCCTTGGTGGAGTTTGCTTATAATAATAGTTACTATTATCGTATCTAGATGTCTCTATTTGACGAATTATATGGTAGGTAGTGTAGGTCTCCTATTGGGTATTTTGATGCTTTCGAGGCCAGGCTCCAATACAGATTTGTTGCGTGAGTCTTTGGATAGTGTTTGGTTGATTCAAGATAGACTTTTGGCAACTCAAATTAGACAGAAGAGTTATATTGATTGTAGGCATCGTTCCTTAGAGTTTGGGGTTGGTGACCGTGTGTTCCTCTATGTGTCACCCATGAAGGGCGTGGTAAGGTTTGAGAGAAGGGGTAAGCTTAGCCTCATGTATATCAGGCCGTTCGAGATCCTTCAATGAGTGGGTGATGTTGCTTATGAGTTAGCCTTTCCTACAACCTTCTCTACTATGCATCTTGTTTTCCATGTATCGATGCTCCATCATTATATTCCATATGAGTCTCACGTGCTTCAGTGGGATTTGGTTCAGTTTGATGATCATTTGACTTTTGAGGAAAAGACAGTAGCCATTTTTGCTTGGGATGTTAGATGGTTGAGGTCTAGAGAGATTTTTGAGGTTAAGGTGTGGTGGAGATATCATCCCATTGAAGAAGCTACTTGGGAGACCGAGCATGATATTTGGGCCCAGTATCCTAGTCTTTTCGAGCCTTTAGGTACCTTCTTTATTTTAACTTTCTAGAACGAAAGTCCCTTTAGTAGTGGATGATGTGATGACCCTCAAGGTCATTTTCTATATTTTCTTTTTTGTGTGTTTTGAGCCTTCCCACAGCAGCTACAAGTTATTTATGACCTGCAAGGACTGACAACTCAGTTCTTGGGCAGTCTGTTTGTGTTTTAAGCCGATTTCCCTATTCTAAAACTCTTAAAGTTGAAAGAGTTGAGTTTGATCAACATTCAGAGAAGACGGCCTCAGGTGAAAATTCTATCAGTGTTGTTAGATCTGGAATGTTGACTTTGGGCTAGAGGGACCTTTGGTTTGGGTCTTGAGGCTTTCAGACTCATTTTGGGCTATTGGATTCCTTTTGGTAAAAGTTAGTTTTAGGCGTGGGGCCCATGTTTCATTAAGTCTATCTCCATTGGGAATTTCGTCAATTCCATTGAGTCTGAAACATCTTTTTTGGTAGGGTAGCATGTTTGGTTTGTGTCAATGGGGTTTTGGATAAATCTCGAGGGTACATCCGAGCATTTGAAACTTAGCTAAAAAATTTGGTATGGCTGGTTCTTGTGTTTCCTCTTTTGCGGACCCTATGTCGCATTTGCGGATGATGAGTCGGTAATCTACCAACTCATTTAGCCTTTAATCATGAATTATTGCTATGTTTTGATAAGATTTAGTGGTTCTTGTGGCCTTTATTGACATGGATGTAGGTACTTCTGTCCTAAAATGGAAAAATAAGGAATTTTACCTAAAACAGCTGAAAAAGAGTTGAGGTGTGAAGGAGTGAACAAGATGGAGATTCTTCCAAGAGGTGCGGACCTTATGCGACATGCACAACACGAGGTGTGGTACAACCTTCCATCGCACAAGACTCAAAAATTGGCTGAAGAATCGGTTAAGGGGTGCGGTCACTGTGCGATGCGCACACTGCCTGGTGTGAACCGCACCCCACTTCACATGAAGCTCCCAAGTTGGCATAATTGACTGGACCACTAAGAGTGTTGTGCGATGCACACTTCATGAAGTGCGAACCACACATCGTGCCGCACAGCTCCTGAAGAGAATTTTTGTCCAACTTTGTATGACGATTTGAGAATGTTCCTAAAACCATTTCAGGCACAATTTTAGAGTGTTCTGAATAGTTTTTGAATATTTTTCACCTTTAAAGCAAGTTTGTCTCCGAAAGCTAAAAAGAGGGTTTCAATCCATTCTCTCAATATTCAACCTTGGGCTTGTAAATTTGAGCTTGGATATCGGGTTCTTGCTATAATTAATGAAAATGAATTTAAATTTCCCTATGGGTATACTTGCTTCTTCCTTTAGCATGAGTGGCTAAGTTTCGTTGTCTAGGGATGTGTAGATGATGGGTACTTGATAAAAGGGAATGGGTCTTTCTTATTTGTGTTTATAATTGATAATATGATATGGGTCTTGTGATTTCACCATATTTCAACTCTAAAATTGATGGTTGCAAACATTTATTTACCTTACTTGGTTGTATTCTTGCTTGAGAAAGAGGCTTATAATTTTGGATGTGGAATTGCTAGTGGGTACTTGGGATTCCACCTAGATTGAGGCTATAAATAGCTCAAATCACTGGAAACACCCATTTAAGGGTCTAAGCTAGAAATAGTGTGACCTCCCTAAGCATATGTTGGTTGGTTATTTGCCTAAATAATGGTGTTTGAATAAAAACCATTGGATATATGTTTGTTTTATGGAGAGATGAACAAGCATGCCTAAAATCAATGCTACCTATATCATTTAGTAGGAATTTATGCAATTGAGCAAGTACCTTGACCCATGTTTAAGACCTATCAGAAGCACATCCCTAGTCATCCTCTCTCTATTATTTACACCTTGCACTGTTTACTTATTTCTTTGTTTGGAATTCGAATTATGACAGATTTTCAATTCCCCCTTTTTACATTATTTGTTGTTAAGCACTCTACTCTCTTTGTGAAGGCTACATAAGCTAAGCTCTGATTCCCTGTGCGATTGACCCCGATGTCCATTCGGTACTACAAATGTGTTTTGCTCTAACGATTGATGATACATCCTTCTTTGAGAGTACATTTGAGAGTTATAAAAAATGGCATCGTTGTTAGGGACTTAAGTTGATTAGCCTTTTTGATCGTGGATTTGAAATCACTTTGTAAAGTGTTTGTTCTTTTTATTTGGTTTGTTGTTTTTGTTCAATGGCTGCAGGTAGACATTCCTCAAGAACTACTGCCCAGTACTTCTCACTCAACCCATGTGTACTTGAGAATGAAACCTTTTTAGATCGTAAGTTGGATATTTGGGGAGCCGAGGTAACAATGGGTGCGACCTCCGCTTAAGAGATTGAGGATTGGGTGAAGAGTGGTGTGTGAAAGGATAGAGAGCTATCAATCGCTACCACACTTCTTGAATTTAGGGCAACGAGTGCACTGAATTACCGGGTTGAAACAGTTAATACCATTGGTGTTGTTGGGGCTGTGAGAATGGTGGAAGAGGCATCCTTGGCAGACCACACGATGGATTCTTATGGAAGCCTTCGAAGTATGGAGGTACATGACTATGGGAATCAAGGTTGTAACAAACATTATAGTAGCTCTAGAATTGAAAGTATACTCGTGAGGGTGTTGGAAAAGGTAGAGTCCACTGACAGAGTAGTTAAGCAGCTAAGATATGATCTTGTGAGAATTTCCCAAATGGTACAATCACACTCCATTGAAATTGAACGTCTTGAAGAGAGAATGATTTGGCTCACCTCTCAATTTGACTCCATGCAAATGATGAGAGGTGAAGGAAGCAAAGATATAGGGGACCCAACCAACCCTGTTGAAGTGGCAATACCAAATACGAGTAAGCAAAGTGTGAGAAAAAGGTTATCACAACCTACATATCACAGTAACAAGGTGCCCAAAGTTTGCAAGCCTTTTCTTAAATGTCCACCACCTTTTCCCCACTATTTAGTGCAAGACAAGGAAAATGAGCACGGGGGAGAGTTCAACCCTATGATGGAAAGGATAATTGTCAACATCTCATAAAGTAATGCTTTCAACAAAATGCCTGAGTATGCAAAGTTTGTAAAAGAAATGTGCACGACAGATAATCTCGGAGATGGTGGAGTGATTCACATGTCCCCTCAAAGTAGTGCAATAATATCGGGTAATTTGTCCAATAATGCTGTGATGACAGGAATGCACAAGTCCACAAGCTTGATGTGTTACGAAAGTGAAAAGGTAAATCTGATATCCATGACCACCTTTTGGAAATTACAACTAGAGCAACCCATCGTCACATGTACAAGGCTTTTCATGGCTGATAGATCAGTAAAATACCCCATGGGGGTTGGCTACAATATCTTGGTGAAGGTGGGTCAGTTTGTGTACCCCATGGATTTTGTTATGCTGGATTGCAATGGGGGTTTCGAGATACCAATTATCTTGGGGTAACCAAGTCTAAAAACAGGGCATATTTTAAATGAAATAGATTCAGGAGAATTCAAATTCTCTTTGAATGAGGAAGAAACAACGTTGACATATGTAGGTCCATGAAAGAACCGAAGACCTTCAAATGGCTTATGCAATCAACAAGATTGAGGAAAGAATTGATCTACACATGAAAGAAGGGTTTGTAGATGAAGCTTTGGAAGAAGTGTTATTAAATTATGATCATGAGGGGATAAATGAATATGATGAGATTTGTTGTGCATTGGTGGGAATGGGCTCCTACTCCTACCCCTCAAAGAAGTCTGATCTTGATTTGATGAATAGTCAAACACCTCCATCAAAACCTTCAATTATTGAACCACCTACATTGGAGCTCAAGCCGTTTCTATCTCACTTGAAGTATGCTTACTTGGGTGCTAAGGAAACCTTACCGGTCATCATCTTCAACAAATTGAGTGCCAAACAAGTGGAAGCATTGCTACGGGTATTAAAAAGAACATTCGTTCCAATGGGTAGACTATTTCTGATATCATTGGCATATCCCTGGGGATATGCACGCACAAGATATATCTCCAAGAGGACAACACCCTATCAAATGAACACCAACGATGGCTAAACCCACTTATGCAAGAGGTGCTGATGAAGGAAATTATCAAGTGGTTAGATGATGGAGTGGTCTTCCCTATCTCTGATAGTACTTGGGTTAGCCCATTGCAATGTGTCCCAAAGAAAGGTGGAATCACTGTGGTGCCGAATGAAAAAGATGAGATGATAACTCTTAGACCGGTGACTAGATGGATGGTGTGCATGGATTATCGGAAATTGAACTCATGGAAGGAGAAGGATCACTTCCCTCTACTGTTAATGGATCAAATGCTTGATAGGTTGGCTGGACATGGTTTTTATTGCTTCCTTGATGGTTATTACGGCTACAATCAGATCTCAATCACCCCAGAAGATCAAGAGACGACAACCTTTACATGCCCTTATGGAACTTTTGCATTCAAAAGAATGCCCTTTGGACTTTACAACACCCCAACCACTCTCCAATGGTGCATGATCTCTATATTCTCAGATATGGTTGAAGATACAATAAAGATCTTCATGGATGATTTTTCGGTAGTTGGGAATGTGTTTGATGATTGTTTAGAACACTTAGAAGAAGTGCTTAGGCGATGTGAGGAAACAAACTTGGTATTTAATTTGAAAAAGTGCCATTTTATGGTGAACGAGGGGATAGTATTGGGGCATAATATATATTTGAAAAAGGGTTTGAAGTTGACCAAGTTAAAATTGAAGTTATATCCAAGCTACCCCTCCAAAAACTGTAAAAGGAATAAGGAGTTTTCTTGGTCATGCCAGATTCTATAGACGCTTCATCAAAGACTTCTCAAAGATGGCTTACCCTTTGTGTAAGTTGCTTGAAAAAGATGCCAAATTTGACTTTGATAGTAGTTGCATAAAGGCCTTCCTCACTCTGACAGAGAAGCTAACTTCAAATCCCATCATCATTGCACTGGAATGGTCGAAATTGTTCAATCTTATGTATGATGCTAGTGGTGTGGCTTTGGGGGCTGTACTTGGTCAATGAAGAGGGAAACTCTTTCACAAAATCTACTATCTGATCAAAACATTGAATACCGCTCAAACAAATTACACAGTGACTGAACAAGAGCTATTGGTCGTGGTCTTTGCATTTGAAAAAATTTGGACATATTTTTGGGAACCAAAGTTGTGGTTCACACTGATCATGCCGCACTAAGGTACTTGATGACTAAAAAAGATGTGAAGCCATAACTAATTCGATGGGTATTACTCCTCCAAGAATTCGATTTTAAAGTAAAAGATCGGAGAGGCTGTGAGAATCAAGTGGCTGACCATTTATCAAGACTAGATGAAGAGGGGAGGCCCATAGGGGAACTTGAGATAAATGACTCATTCCCCGACAAACACATTTTGGCTGCTTTGCATGATGTTATATCGTGGTTCAGTGATTTCACTAACTTTTTAGCAAGCAATTTGCTTTCGGATGGGTTGAATTCACATCAGAGAAAGAAGTTCTTGCATGATGTTCGGAAGTACTATTGGGATGAACCTTACCTATTAAATATTTGTGCTTATGGAATGATTCGAAGGTGTATCCCTAAAATTGAAATGATGCTTATTCTTGAGGCATACCACTTCTCACACATTGGTGGCTACCATGGGGGTATGTGTACGACTTCAAAAGTATTACAATATGGATTTTATTAGCCGACTCTCTTTCAAGATACCCATGATATGGTGAAGGCATGTGACAAATGTTAATGCGAAGGGGGCGTGTCTCGACGTCATGAGCTTCTATTGACTCTAATTCTTGAAGTAGAATTGTTTGACGTGTGGGGGATTCATTTCATAGGCCCATTTGTATGTTCATATGGAATTTTTTTTATCCTTGTGGTTGTGGACTATGTGTCAAAGTGTATGGAAGTAGTGGTGTTGCCTAAAAATGAAGGCAAAAAGTGTCACCGCTTTTCTAAACAAGCATCTATTCGCACAGTTTGGCACTCCCCCAATCGATCATTAGTAATGGGGGTAAGAACTTTTGCAACAAGTTGTTCAGCACTCTTCTTGAAAAGTATGGAGTCAAACATAAAGTTGCTACCGCTTACCATCCATAAACAAGTGGACAAGTTGAGGTACCCAATAGGGAGATCAAGTCTATTCTGACAAAATCGGCAAATGTCCATCGAACAAATTAGGCCCGAAAATTAGATGATGCCCTATGGGCCTATAGAACTTTTTACAAGACCCCAATTAGTATGTCTCCCTATCAAATGGTTTTTGGAAAAGTTTGCCATCTCCCTGTAGAACTCAAGCATAAAGCCATGTGGGATTTGAAGAGGGTGAACTTAGATTGGGAAAAGGCTGCCCATGCTATAGGTGAAGGCCTCAACGAGATGGACGAGTTTCTCTTGAAGGCATATGAGAGTGCATCAATTTAAAAATCACGCATGAAGAACTATCACGATTAACAAATCCTCAAGCGAGAATTCTCCCCCAAAGATTGGGTCTTTTGTTCAACTCTAGTCTCCGACTCTTTCTGGGGAAGTTGAAGTCACAATGGTCTGGCCCTTTCAAAGTATGTCAAGTATTTCCAAATGGTGCAATAGAGCTCGAAGCTAAAAACTGTGCAACTTTCAAGGTGAATGGGCAGTGAGTGAAGAAGTACTTGGGCATCTCGGAGGAAGTGTCAAGCCTAGAGGCCATTTACCTCGGTGAGCCTTGAATAGGAGGTACTATCGTCGAGCCGTGACATTAAACCAAGCGCTTTTTGGGAGGCAACCCAAGCATTTTTTATTTTTACTTTTTGTATTTTTGCATTTTGGTATTATTTTATGTGTTTTTTTTTGTTGGCTATGTAGTTAGGAACCAAGCTAAGGATGTTGGAGCTACGAGCAGGACATGCGTCGCACCATGCAAATGTATGTCAGAAAGTGCACATCGCACAACTTGTCGCATGGTCAAAATAGAATGCTGCAAATTTGGGCACCTTAGCATATGACTTGTGTGTGGTTGCATCATCGATTGTGCGGGTCGCACACCAGTTTTGCACTACATAATAGAAAACTGGAAGTTTCACCTGTACTTTCAAGCCACCATGTGAATGTTGGGGAAATTCGCACACCTCAAACTGCATATCGCATGTCTTTTGCAAAAGCAGCAAGAAGACTCTTGGTTATAATACTCCATTTATTTGTGCGACTGTTGTGCAGTCGCACTACCTTAGTGAATTTTGCACAGTGACCCCAGTGAGTACTATCTTTTCGTATATCTAATTTCATTGAGGACAATGCTCTATTTGTGTTTGGGGGTGCGTTAAGTGTGTTAATGGCCTTGTTAATAGTAGTTTAGCAATAAACTCTGAGTGTTTTCTTAATACCACGGTTCTTTCCCAAGGAGCAAAATATTTTCTTTATTTTTCTTTTTCTTTTCTTTTTTTCATTTGTGTCGAACCGGGTTGATGTTTTCCTATGATAGATTGAGAGGCAATTTTCTTAAGGGAAAATTCTAAGTTTTAGTTTAATTTGAGTCCGTAGTGTGCTTGTCTCAAAATGGACCCACCAAAAAAAACTTCTTGGCAAGACATTTTTGAAAAAGAAAGGAAAGAGGGGAAATGAAATTATGAGGAGAGCATTCTCTTGTCATGATTTGAATCCTCTCGCTTTGGCTTGATCGATTCCCAAACGAATGTGTAATGAATTCGGAATAGCTTATCAAGAGTCATTTATCGCAATTGATCTTGAGACTAATGAAAGAAGTCTTGTGGCATGATGCCTTGTGTAGTTAGGCTTTACCTTGATTCTTGTGCATGCGTGTTGTCTAGAACATGCCCCAAATGTGATTCAAGAGGAAATTCTAGGTGCGACCGAGATTGGAGAATGATCTTAGTCCCTTTTTGATAGTCACTTCACCCAAATACCTTGACCTTTTTGGAACCTCTATTTTGGCACCCTTCCTCCCTAATTGCTTGAAAATTAAAAGTAGGCAAAAAGCCTAAGTTTGAGGGGGAAATGAAAAGACAACATAGGCAAATGCCCTAGTTTGGGGGTGTATGTGATCAATGAGGAGAAGAAAAAGGATGAACTCCAAGTGTAAGGTAGCACCTTAAGTTTGAAATGAAAATTGCTTCAAAAATTTTAATTCAATGAGAAAAATTAAAAGAAAGAATGGGTGCTACCAAATGAAAGTGATACAAGAAGTCTTGAATGATCATGATTGAAAAGGAGAAGCTTGGGTTGTGAGAGGGAGAAATAAGGTGAAGTCAAAAATTCAAAAATGTGAGCGGTATTCAAAGTAATGAGAAAGAGCATTAGGGAGGTGTAGTCACTCGAGCCAAATAAAATCCTCACCTTACCCCTAGCTAACATCAAAACTCGCAAGTCCTTAGTGATTTTGAGCTTGATCACCCTACAATAGTGGCCATTTACATGAAGGGCAAGCCTATGGTTCGACATGTGTGCACTTGAACTTCCTTGAGAGAGTGAGAGTCTTCTTGGTTCTCTTATAATCCCTTTGTTTTGTGAATTGCATGATTGTGAGTGGGATTATCTCTTGTGGTGAGTCGCATCATGCACTCAAATTGAAACATGAAGTCTCTATTTCAATTGAGAGGAATGAATGAAACAAGTGATAAGTTGGTATTCTACCTACTTATTAAGCTCTTAATCTTATGCTTTTTCTAATATTAAGTGGAAAAATAGTGTAAATGACACGGATTACTTCTATTTTGCAGGTCTCTGTGTTTTAAAAGTGTTCGAGAAGAATTCGGATGAAAATAAGTCAAAAGGAAGCTATTCAGAGAAGCAAGTGACTGGCAGCAACACAGGCCTTTGTGAACACGGTTCCCCACACGCGTACGCAAAGGTCAAATGAATCAAAGCTCCACAAATGTGATGCACTAACAGCGTACGTGAAGGTCAACCAGACAAAGACACTTTGCATACGTGGTGAACCTTTTGCGTAGGAGAAGAAGGATAGCGGAGGCAGCTGGACAGTTTTGGAATTTCACATATTTGGAAACTCCAATCCATAGAAAAGACTTCCCAGTAGATTGACAACCTATCTTTTGCTACTCTCACAACTTTTGGCAAGGCTTGGAGAGAAAGTTCATCAACCAACACCATAGGAGTGAAGATTTGGATGCTTTTTACTGTAAAATCTTTAGTTTCCACTCTTCAACTCTTGTTATTAATTTCTATTTTATTTGTGTATTTGTTGAATTGAGATTTAGGTTTGTATTATAGATAATACTTGTTTGGAGATTGAATTTATATATAGATTTTGCTTTTTATTAATTATTTGGGTCTATTGAATCCTCCATGCTTGAATTTATAGTTAATGGTTGCAAACATTGACTTAACTTTATAATTTGGCTTTTTGCTTGAGAGAGGATTTTCCTAAATTCGGGAAGATTCAATAGTGGGGATTTGGGGTTTCCACTCTAGATCAAGGTTAGAGATAGTTTGGTTGCCGAAAACTCCCATCTAAGAGTTGGGGCTAGAGATAGCCCAATTTACCCAAGTTGATTAGATTGGTTTATTGCTTACTCGTGGGGGTTTGAGAGAACACATGACATATATGCTTTATTGGTCGAGACATGGTTAAGCATACCTTAAACAAAGACTACCTATGTATGAATTGGGTGCAGGTCTTGTAAATTGAATTCTCATTCACAATTCTCCCTTGTTGTCCTTGCTTGACAAAAGTAAGGTGAAAGTCATTGATCAATCTATCTTTTATTTTATTTTCTTTTATCTTTAGTTTTAGTTAAAACCCCCCTTATAGATATCTTTTCCCTTTTTGTTCATTGAACTCCAATAGGTTGTTCTTATTCTTTATTAGATCGATCGCGACTACATTGTTCTCTATGGGTACAACCCCGACATCCATTGGGAATATAAATGTGTTTTGCTCTGACAATTGCAATCACCTCCATCTGAGAGTGTATTTGAGCGTTATCAACAAGTTGTGTGGTGAATCTCGACGCAAACCTTGATGGTCCATGCCAATGACTTGAGAAGCCTAATATCTTGTTTTGAATAACAAATTCCCTTGATTTTTAAATGAGAAATGAAGCCCTTTTGAAAGAGTTTTGAAATGATCAATTGCCTTGATAATGTGGTGCTTCAAATTGAGATGAGCATGATAGTTGAGTCTTTTGTTTGAGTCTTTTTTTTAATTATTTTCTTAGTTTTTACAATAGAGTAGTCTTTTGTGCCTTGATGGAATTTTAGAGCATAATTAATTCCTTATCTTGTGAGTATCTTGATTGAGGACAAGCAATAGTTCAAGTTGGGGGTTTGATGAGTCAGTAATCTACAAACTTATTTAGCCTTTAATCATGAATTATTGTTATGTTTTGATAAGATTTAGAGGTTCTTATGGCTTTTATTGACATGGATGTAGGTACTTCTGTCCTAAGATGGAAAAATAAGGAATTGGACCCAAAGAGCTGAAAAAGAGTTGAAATGTGAAGGAGTGAACAAGATGGAGATTCTCTCGAGAGGTGCGGACCTCGTGTGACATGCACAACACGAGGTGTGGTACGCACCTTCCACCGCACAAGACTCAAAAATTGGCTGAAGAATTTGTTAAGGGGTGCGGTCACTGTGTGACGCGCACACTGCCTGGTGTGAACCGCACCCAACTTTGCATGAAGCTCCCAAGTCGGCTCAATTCACTAGACCACTAAATAGTGCTATGCGACGTGCACTTCACGATGTGCGAACCACATATCATGCCGCACAACTCCCGAAGGGCATTTTTGTCAAACTTTGTATGATGATTTGGGAATGTTCCTAAACCCATTTTAGGCACAATTTTAGAGAGTTCTGAATAGTTTCTGAATAGTTTTCACCCTTGAAGAAAGTTTCTCTCCGAAACCAAGAAAGAGGGCTTCAATCTATTCTCTCAATCTTCAACCTTGAGCTTGTAAATTTTAGCTTGGATATTGGATTTTTGCTACAATTAATGAAAAGGAATTTGAATTTCCCTATTGGTATACTTTCTTTTTTCTTTAGCATGAGTGGCTAAGTTTCCTTGTCTAGGGATGTGTAGATGATAGGTACTTGATAAAAAGGTATGGGTCTTGCTTATTTGTTTTTATAATTTCTAATATGATATAGGTCTAGTGATTTCACCATATTTCAACTCTAAAATTAATGGTTGCAAATATTTATTTACTGTACTTGGTTTTATTCTTGCTTGAGAAATAAGTTTATAATTTTGGATGTGGAATTACTAGTGGGTACTTGGGATTCCACCTATATTGAGGCTAGAAATAGCTCAAATCGCCGGAAACACCCATTTTAGGGTCTAAGCTAGAAATAGTGTGACCTCCCCAAGCATATGTTGGTTCGTTATTTTCCTAAACAATGGTGTTTGAATAAAAACCATTGGATATATGTTTGTTTGATCGAGAGATTATCAAGCATGCCTAAAGCCAATGCTACCTATATCATTTAGTAGAAATTTACGCAATTGAGCAAGTACCTTGACCCATGTTTAAGACCCATCGGAAGCACATCCCTAGTCATCTTCTCTCTATTGTTTACACCTTGCAATTTTTACTTATTTCTTTGTTTGGAATTCGAATTGTGACAGATTCCCAATTCCCCCCTTTTACATTATTTGTTGTTGAGCAATCTACTCTCGTTGTGAAGTCTGTTCTACAATCACTTAAGCTAACCTCTAATTCCCAGTGGGATCGACCCCGATGCCCATCGGGTACTATAAATGTGTTTTTTCTCTAACGATCGCTGATACCTCCTTCTAGGGGAGTACATTTGAGTGTTATCAGTGGACATTGCATTTGCAGAAAATCCTCCACTTTTGCAAAGGTGCGTCTATCTGGGGACCTCTACTTTTGCGGAGTTTTTGTCGCTTTCGCGACTTTAGCATTTGCGAAGATCTCCCTTTTGTTTTAGTTCATTCCTCACTGAAAATTCCTCCATTTTTGAAAGATCCAAGCTGAAGTATTATTTTGGGATCATCCTCCATAGATTAGGATCATTGACTCCTTGTCCGTGACCATCTTCCCCCCCTAAATTCATAAATTCCTAGCTTTAATTCCACCATTTTACCCACTTTATTTCATGATTTCTCTTAGGATTGGGGGCTGATTTGGGGCATGTTATCGTAGGTGGATCATGCTCAAATTTGGAGCATGTGATCCTTGTCCCACGAGGGAAATAATTGTGGGTATTATTTTTAGTTTTCATAGGCAGGCCCTGAGGGTCATTTTTTGAACTGATTTTTGGCCTAAATTTCTATATGATGTTACGGGTATCATTATTCTCATATGAATGAGTAGATGACTATTTTGATAGTGTGGCTGCAGTTGGAGGATTCTAGAAGGAGAAAAGCTCCAATGTAGTGGGTTTGTGAGTGCGTGCTCAGCTTCCAAGTAGGTTACAGTTTCCTTATTTTTAGACATTTCTCGTATAAAGTATGGGTATAATAATTTGCTAGTGGTTGGTGGAACCTTGTGGTTTGGATACTTTCTGAGTAAGTATTCAATCCTCATAGTTTTTTTAGAGGCCTTAGAGTAGTATTCGGCTGTAGTTCTGCTGTAAGTCTTGGTGTAGGCAGTGAAGTATCCTTGGGATTAGGGTAAAATTCCCTAGCTTAGTTTTGGTTTCTTGTGGTTGAGTTGATTAGATTTGGGAGCCTTAGCATAGAATTAGATGAGGCTTTCATGATAAAGTAGATGTTGTCATTATTTTTATATTTATTATTCTTGCTTGTATCATGTTTTCATTTATCATATACTTATGGGCTCGGGGCCGTGAGCGCTAGATTAGATAGACTCCAAGTTAGTATGATTTATGCTTTGCTTACATTTCGATTAGTCACACGCCTTAGCTTAGCTCTGGTTAGTTATTTATGTTAGGCGGGTCCCTTAGGGGTTGGTAGTTAGTGTCGCTATTTCCTTTAGTACTTACTGTAGAATAGACGACCTTAGTATTCGTTAGGATATAGCTCGCTGTAGAGTAGTTTCTTCCTTGGTGTTCTAGTTATTCTTATCGGATTATTTTTCTATGTTTCGTTATGGTATGAGGATTATGGTGCTGAGGTCGTGGTTTGGGCTGGCTGGATCTAGGTTAGTACAATCTCGATAGGAAGGGTGAATCACCCTATCTTGGTGTAACTGTGTGCATTTACATGTATCTATACATGCTTTTGAGTTGGTTCATTTTCATCCATTTTTCATATATTCAGGTTATGATACGATTTGATGGAAAATTAATAGCTCGGCAGATTGAAAAAGGAAATTCTTCTTTTTCAGCTAATGGTTTTTATATTAAGGGAAGATTTCATTGGTTTATATTGATTTTTGATTTTTAAACCCAAATACCTATTTTCGCAATCCTACTATAATCATTATTTTTGGCTATTAAAAAGGGAAAAGGGTTTCTTTTACTATAAAACTTGTGTTACTGAGGAGAAATTGTACTTCATTATTTTACTTATCTCGGAGTGGGAAAATACTATACTACTTATACACTCGGTCCAAGAGATGGGTCTTGACCCTACTTTTTCATTTGATCTATTTGCACATATTTTGTAAGCTCCGATGACCCCTTGAGAATATTTGGGGTTTTACTTAGTTGTGGTTATGTATGTACATAATCTCTGTCAGCCCATGAGAATACTCTCGGTTATTCCTTGTTTATACATTGATTATACTACATGGTATGTATTGGTAAGCTCCACGACCTGCGAGGATATTCCAAGTATTATTGTACAGTATCTATTGATTAGCTCTGGTGTCCTGTGAGATGACTCAGGGTTTTCCTCATTAATGCATTATCCACATCTCACACTACATTCATCTCATATTGTATAATCATGGTATTCTTCTACATATCCTTACTATTATAGTTTGGATTGTAGCTAGCATTATGTATTGCATGCACTTTTTGGGCTTATGGGCTCCGATTATGTAATGACCATTCCAGTCATTGTTGTATTTTTGCTTTCTTTCTACTATTAGAGCTTGCATGTAGCAGCTCTAAGTCATTTATGACTTGCTGGGACCAGTGGTTCGGTGCGCGGGCCATCATTAGGTCATTATGACCATTTCTCTAATTTAGAGCTTTAACTTAGGAAATCAATGACTTTAGTCAACATTCTTAGCAAGCGTGCTCAGAATTAAATTTTTATAGTTTTGTTAGCTTCGGAGCATGGATTTTGGTCTTATTGGACCCTTGTTGCAGTTCTTTATCTCACTTTCTGAGATTTCAGGCCAGTTGAACTTGGAACTTTAACTTTGGTCAACATTCAGAGAAGACGACCTCGGAAGGGAATTTTGTTAGTGTTGTTAGCTCTTGATTATTGACTTTGGGCTAGAGGGACCTTTGGTTCGGGTCTCGAGGTTTCCAGGCGTATTTTGGGCTACTGGGTTCCATTTTGGAAAAGTTAGTTAGTTGGGCATGGGGCTCACTTTTCTTTGAAATGATCTGCATTGGGAGTTTCTCCTTTTCTGTTAAGTCTGAAATTCCATTTTTGGTGGGGTAGCACATTTGGTTTGTATCCTTGAAGTTCGAAATGTTCCCTGAGAGTGCTATCGAAATGGTTTTATATTGTATTGCAGCTGGTAGCTGCTATTTCTGGTACAGGTACGGCGGTGCCTTGGCTGCACCTGTGCAGCCATATCTGCGCCCTAGGTGTCATGCTTATGATGCCTTGTGGCTTTAGCAGGGGCTCGCGTGTGCTCCCTCACAGACCATAGCAGTGCCACCTCTGTGGCGCTATGGACTGCGCCTTCGCCTAGCGCTGGAAGTTTAAAAGGGGTCTTCTTCTTCATTTTGATCTAAGTCTTTAAAGAGATTTCTTCCAATCCTCTTGAGCTCAAAGCTCTAATTTCTCTGTGAGATTATTGTTAAGCATAGGGGTGATCATTTCTGTACCCGTGCTTGATTTTTCATCATAAATTATAAGTTTTCCTCTCTTTTATTTCATAATTTCTTCATTCGATTTCTTAATCTTGTTCTTGGGGTTATGGGCTGTTTTAGGCCCTTTCCTAGCCCATTTTTTGCTGATATTTTAAGCATGTATTCCTGGCTACGCTGGGAACCTAGTGGTATCTTACATTTTCCATTTTGGGTTGCGAGGTGCACAAACCCTTTTTTGACCCAGATTTTGACCGTGCTAAATTGTTAGAATTATGGGTATCATTAGCTTAGTATTGACGAGTAGAGTGTGCTATTGATAGATTGATTTCTATTCGGGGCTTCTTGGAGTAGTTTAGTTTTGTACGATGTCTTTCCAGCAACTTGTCATCGGAGGTCAAGTAGGTTATGGATTACCTACCTTAGAATTTGCTTGTATAGGATATAATTGTACTATCTAGCATGTTTTTGCTTGGTTTACTAGGCTGGCACCCCAGACCTTGTCCACTTCCTTTCTGTTCGCTCTTATTTTATTTGCTTTAGTATGTTAGCTAGTTTTGTTTATGTCATTGGACCATAGATAGTGGGATATTTGGGAAGTGTCCATGAGTCCCGGACATTGATTCACGATTATGAGCTGGTTATCTATGTTGTATAGCTCATTGACCCTGTGCAGGGTTAGTAGGTTGATTGTTATCTGTTGAGCTATGGGTTGTGTTTGAACATATCATCATTATTATGAAAAGAGTTGTTTGTGCTTCAGCTCACTACTATGTTGCTGTAGGCCTAACTATCACCAGTTTTCTAAACCTTGTATGGCCATAACAGCCCGTTTTATGTTATAAAATGGCTATAAATGGATCTAAAACTAGTTTTATGGATTTTCTTGAGATAAAAGAGATTATGCGATGGTTTTCACACTCATTCTAGATTCGGCAGGGTGCTAGAAATGATTTTTACTATTGATTTTTAGTTGATACTAGTCTCAGTTGGGCGAAAGTGCTAGATATGATTTTCTCACTGATTTTAAGATGACACTAGACTCGGTTGGGCCAAAGTGCTAGACGTGGTTTTATTACTGGTTCTAGACCTGGAGATACTCTAGGCACGCATGTTGAGATATTAAGATATTGTATGTGGTCTCGGAGACCTCTATAGACCTTGTCAATCCAGACTAGGGGCTATGGGCTGAGAGTGCCGGAGGAGGGGTATATGTGGGAGTAGAGGTATATGGGGGAAGCCTTCCATGGGTGCTACCTGCTGAGCCTACGGGCATTGGAGGAGGTGCATTCAGTACCACTGGCAGTTTATATTATATAATACATTATTTGCATGGTTTCACCCATGTTTTTTATTTGATGAGTGTATGCTCTTGTAGTATGGGATGCCAGAGTCTTTGTTTTCACTTTTATATACTCCTTGTATGTATGGGCACCCATTAGGATTGTAGGTAGATTAGTTCTTCTCGTTCATGTTGTAGTTACTTGTTGGCTTACTTTTTGATCATCGTTACCTTTTAAGCTGTATTGCAAGCATGTTTATATTTAGTTGTTTTTCCTTTTCTCCCATTATTTAAGGTTGCCGGTACACTGCCCTGTTCATTAAAATTTCTGCATATATATTATTGTTGCTCGGATCAAGGTAAGTTCTCTACCTTTTTTACCCGTGACATATCCTCTGTGGCTAGCGTGGCTTACTTGTATTCTTTTATTCCTTCTTCTTGTTGCTAGCTTTTGTTTACTTTTCTATGTTTTCTTCTGTGGCCTTTTCTTCTTATCTGCTATATATTGCTTTTATATTTTATATATGCTCAATCGGCCTATGATGCCTACTGGGTACCCATTGCTTTTAAATTGGTGATCATACTATACTTCTACATCTTCCTGATGCAGATCCTAGTGTGAGCTATCACCATTGACGTGAAGACTCGTGCAACACTTTTGGGAATCTGATACATAGGGTAAGCTCCTGGCGACCAAGCTTTAGCTAAATCTCTTCTTTCGGCAGTTGACTCTTTTGTATATTCAGAGGCACTTGTATATTTTACTTTCGCACTCTCTTATACTCTGTATACTTAGTAGTGGCTCCTGTACTTTTCATACCAGGTCGTGGGATGGTGTAGTTTTTATATATGTATATCTATATTGCTTTCCTTTATCTATCTTGCTTCTGCTTATCTTCTTTCTTGTGCATGCTTACTTAGAGTGTAACGCATTACTAACTTTTCTGGGCTAGGGGGATTTGTTCACCTACAAGGGGATTGTAGGTTCCATCATGACCTGAGAAATTATGTCATGACAGCTTGGTATCAAAGCCTAGGTTCACCGGTGTCATTGATATAGGATCCAATGTCTAGTACAGTCTTGAGGATCGGGGAGGAGACGTTCGTACTCTATCTTCAGGAGGCTACAGTGGCATTTTAAGAATCATGAATCTTTTCTTGCTTCTATATCGTGCATCTTATCCTAGATAGTTTCCTGGAATCTCACTTGTTCTAGTTCACTCTTCCACATATGGTCTGTATGAGATCTTCTGCATCAGATAAGGGTGAGCCTTTAGCAGCAACACCTTTGGCTCCAGTCAGGGGCCGAGGTAGACCTAAAGGTAGAGGTCAAGGACATGCCTGAGTTGTGGCACCAGTTATAGCTCCTGAGGCCGAGTATGAGCCTGTGCCAATTCTGGATCAAGAACTCGTGGACAAGGGGGCATCCCAGGTGTAACCAGGGCCAGTAGCAATATCGGTATCTGCACCAGCACTAGTCCCAACTCCTACACGAGATATTCGGAGCGTGCTTCTTCCATTGTTGGTTATGATTGGGGGTCAGTCTTTTTATATGGCCTAAACATCTGCTCAGATGGCAACCCTGGGTGTTCAGAGTGTACGAGCGTAGCTTGCTAGTGTAACTCCTAATGCATAGGTTCTGTCAGTGCTTACCATCGCTCAGCCTCTTTCTTCTCACCCAGTTATGACAGAGTAAGAGCAGAAGGCTTTGGGTTAATTTCTTAGATTATCCTTATTGACGTTCTCTGGTTCTCCCATATATGATGCTTATGACTTTATTTCTTCTTGTGAGAAGATGCTTTATCATCTTAGTCTATTGGATACTCATGGAGTGGGTTATACCATCTATCAGCTGGAGGGCCTAACTAATCTTTAGTAGAGGGCCCAGGTAGCTTGCAGACCTTTTGAGTCCCCTCAGTTGACTTGGAGAGTGTTTTATGAGGCCATTATGGCGAAGTTCTTGCCTGGGAGTGACCGTGAGCATTGTAGAGATCTATTCACCTGCTTGATGCAAGGGTATATGAAAGTGTCTAAGTATGAGACTTGTCATCACCAATTGGCTCCATTTGGGGCTATAATCATTCCTACTGAGCCAGACATGGTTTTTTTCTTTATTTGGGGGTTGAGGACCAAACTTCGACAGACTGAGAGATACTAGTTGCAGTGGGCAACCATTTCAGGCTACATCAAACCATGCTCACACTATGGAGTATTTGCATCGTCAGGACACCAAGGCCAGAGATAAGAGGCCATGCCATCAGGTGGTTACAGTGATTCTCACTCCGGCAGTAGAGGTTCAGGTTAGTGGAGCAGAGGATATCAGCCACAGTAGCATAAGGGTCAGTTTGGTCAGCCAGTTCAGGCATCACTTAAGACTTCAGGTGGGCCTCAGTCTGATAAGAGTTATGGTAGTCAGCATGGTTACAGTGGTTAGTCATCGAAGGGTACATCATCTGGGGCATCAGGTCCTGGTTGCCAGACAGGTTTAGCCAGTTCATCTCGATAGGGTGGGCTGTCAGGTCTTTGCTATGAGTATGGTATCATTAGGCATTTTTCTAGAGCATGCCTCTAGTGAGGTTCAGTTTAGCCAGCTGCTCATCCAGCACATCCTTTAAGATCAGTGCAGCCACCAATCAAAAGCGGTGGTGTCCTTGGTAGAGGTGGTACCCAGCCTGGAAGGGCAAATGGTCGAGATGGCGGCCAGTCAGGTAGAGGTTGGCGTTAGTTCTATATGGTACTTGGTAGACCAGAGGTAGAGGCCTCAGGTGCGGTGATCTCAAGTACGATTTATGTCTGCCGCCAATCAACTTTAGCATTGTTTGATCCTGGTTCTTCATGTTTGTATGTTTATGCCTACTTTGTTCCTTGTTTATGGTTGGCTATTCATCCATTATCTGTTCATGTATATGTTGCTACCATATTAGGTGATTCTTTAGTAGTGGATTAGATTATTAGATCCTGCTTGATAGCCGTTGCTGATCGTAAAACTTGGGTTGATTTGATGATTTTAGATATGCTAGACTTTGATGTGATTCCGGGCATCCCCTCACCAATGGTCTTGGATTGTTATGCCAAGACCATTAATATAGTTGTGCCTGGCGTACTGTGATGACCCTTCCGGTCATATTCGCGTTTACACATTTATTGTACTGTTAGAGCTTTTGTGTAGTGGCCCCAAGTCATTTATAGCTTGCTAGGACCGGTATTTTGGTGTACTGGTCGTTCATTTGGTCGTTTTGGCCGTTTGCCTATTTTAGAGCTTAAACTTAGGATATCATTGACTTTAGTCAACATTCTTAGCTAACATGCTCGAAGTGAAGAAATAAAGAGATCCTTCTATATCGAAATCTCAGTTGATAAAATAATAGGCAAATTCCTGGATCACCCGTGGAGAAGAACCGAAACAGAATGGTTCTGCCTACTCAAAACTAAGAGGGGATGCCGCCTACTACTAAAATCCCGGTTTTTGCAACAGTTGCGTTCATTGAATTCTGACAGTTCTGTTAGCTCCAGATTGTTGAATTTGGTCTAGTTGGACCTTTAGTTGAGGCCTGAGAACTTCCGGTGTGGTTTTTGTGTTATTTTCTTAGTTTTTAGGCCATTTGGAGTTGAAGGTGTAACTTTGGGTGACTTTCGATGATCGGAGTGTTGGATTTGAAATTTGATGATTCCATCAGGTCTGGAATGTTGTGTTTTGGCTAGGAAGATGGTTGGTTCGAGTTCCGGGTTAGCCGGACTCATTTTGGGCCTTTGAGTTCCATTTCGTTGGTGTTGACTTGGGTCAACATTTCTCCTAAATGACCTCGTATGGAAGTTTTGTTTATCTCGTTGATTCTGGAATGTCGTTTCCACTCTATTAGTATTATTGGTTTTTGAATATTGGGTTCCGATTGTGCCCAAAATGCCCCAAAGAGTTTTCAAAAATTGAAGAAAAATATTTGCAGGCCAGCCTTCTGTGCCAACGGTGCCTTGGTAGCGCGATCGCATCGGCGCTGACCATTTTACAGCAGCTATAAATTGCTGAATGTTTGTTTTTCCAGCTATTTCTCCACACCTTTCTCACTCTAAAACTCAAAATTCTCTCCACCATTTTGCTCCAAATCAGTTCTAAGCCTTGGGGAATTATTTGTTCGTCGATTATTCATGCTCCTTCATATCTTTGTAAGTCTTCTTCCCCAACTTGCTTCATTGTCTTTTCTCTAAACTTCCTCCATTGATGCTCATATCCAAACCTTAGATTTTGTTCCAGATTCTGCCCCTAAGCTTGTGCATGTTCGTGGGTTTGAAGAATTGCTCATCTTGGCTTAAATTTTGCCCTTTTGGTAAGTAATTCACGCCAAATTTCCATTTTTATTTTCAAAATTCTATTCTTTCAGCCCGAAGTTGAGCGGGTTGTTTTGGCACCTTCTCTTGGCCAATTGTGCTCAAATTTAGAGCATGCCTTCTTTACATCATTGGGGTCATCGTGGTTCTTTTTATTTTTAGTTTTGAGTGTGGCCCCCGTAGGCCCGCTTTTAACCCGGATTTTGACCCGGCTATAATTGTAGCAATATGGGTATCATTAGACTCGTTTTAACGTTTTATTTATGAATTTGATAGTTTGATTCTCGTTCAGAGTAGCTCGGCCCCGGATATCGTCATTCATGCAGCTTGTCATCGGACGACAGGTAGGCTACAGTTTAAACTCCTAGACTTAGCATATATCGGGTAAAATTGTACTAGTTGGCGTCCATGAGTTGGGTTATTAGGTTGGTACCACATACCTTGACCACTTTTCCATGATCCATCCCATTTCTTTCCTCCGTTGTGTGTAGCACTCTTATTATTTGATATTATTACCCTTGTGGTCCTGTGAGGACTTGTTGACTGTGGAACATACTCGGTGGGTTCATTGGAAAAGTTCGCTAGTCCCGGACATAGAATTATCCTTCTAGGATGGTTATGCTTGCTGAGTAGCTTTTGGAGCCTGTGCAGGGCTGATAGGTTGTTATGAGCTGCTGGGCGGCTATTGTGTGTGTATCATATAATTTTCATGCATATAAATAGTTTTCCAATATTTTATTATGGTTTTGGCTTCGAGCCTACTGGGATTGTTTTTCTTAAACTTGCATGGCCTTGGGGGCCCATTTTCGATGAAATTGGATTTGGAAATGATTTGACTTGATGCGTGGATCTTCTTGGGGTAAAATAAGGTCAAAATATGCTTTTATCATGATTTTGGTACTATTGCTAGACTCGACCGGGTCATAGTAATAGCTAAATTTTCTTACTAATTTGAAATGACTTTAGGCTCGGCCGGGTCGAGCATCTGAGATATTTTACTACTATTTTAGACTCGATTATGCTCGGGCGCCCATGGAGGGGTTTTTGAGGCATATTTTCACTGCTTTATTCCTAAACGGGGTCTAGGCATGCATATTTTAGACTTATCCACTGGCTATAACCCGGACTCGATTTTGGGGGACATGTTTTGATTTTGAGTTATAGTATGGGGTCTGGGACCACCATGGACCTTGCCGCTCTAGGTCTGGGGATTTGGGATGCGTGTGTCGAGGGGAAGGGTATACGGTGGAGTAGAGGTATACGGGCTGAGTCCTTCTATAGAACCTACCTGCAGTGCCCGATCGGCACCGGAGGAGTTACATACAGAGGTTTTATTTCACCCTGAGGTTATCATGTTTCATATATTTCTTTGTTTAAGGTTCCACTCTTATTTGTTGTTTATTAATTATATACTCCGGTAGTATGGGATGCCGAAGGGTTTGTTTTCACTTGATTGTGTTCGTCGGTTATATGGGCGGCCGGGGGACTATAGGTGGACTCTCGTTATTTTATTTCGTAATTGTCCTCTATAACGGTTATAAGTGTGGAGTTGGACTCCACTAGGCTGTTACTTTTGGATTCGAGATTGGTATGTTTTGGCTGGTTATTAATTCCGCTTTTCCAAGCATGTCTACCTTTATTCTTCTCTCCCATTCTTTATACTTGAGGTTACCGGTATACCGTCCATTTTTAGAACTTATGCTTATTTATATGATTATTGCAAGGATCCCATGTGCATTATTTCTTGCTTTCACATGTGACTGTGTTTATATATCTTTCTTGCTAGCCTTGTATGTTGCTTTTTGTTGTCTTCCCTTTGGGCTGGTTCTTGTATACCTTTTCATTGATTTCTGTGGCTGTTTACCTCTATTCTGTCTACTATTGCTCTTTTAATTTATATGTGCCCAGTCGGCCTATGATATCTATTGGGTACCTTATGCTTCACATTTGGTGATCACCCTACCCTCTGCATCTTTTGGTGCAGATCCTAGTGTGGGCCATCGCCGTTAGAGCGCCGGAGACTTGTGCGGGGTGCTATTTTTGGATCATCCAGGCTCAGGGTTAGATCTTGGCATTCATAGCTTGACTTTGGTTTATCCTTGATGTATTTCGTACTCTTATAGTTTTGGAGACATTATGTATATATTACTTTTGGACCTTTGTACTCCTGATATAGTTAGGCTCTTATACGCTATGATACCAGGTCTTTTGGGTTAGTTTAGATTCCGCTTTGCTTATATCTCTCTTGTATCTATTTTCTTTTCCTTATGCCCTTGCTTCCGCTTATGTATCGAATCTTCTACTTGAACTGTTCAAAGGTAGCCCATTACTAACCATTCTATGGTACGGGGATTGGTTTGCTTACTGTGGGGGGTTGTAGGTGCCATCATGATCAAGAAATCGGGTCGTAACAACCTGGTATCAGAGCCCTAATTTCACTGATGTCATCGGTATAGGAGCCAATATCTAGTAGAGTCTTGAAGATTGGGGCGAAGACGTCCGTACCCAATCTTCGGGAGGCTATAGGGACATATTAGTATCCTTGAAAGTTTCTGGAAATCTCACTTGCTCTAGTTCACTCTTTCGCAGATGGTTCGTACGAGATCTTCAGCTTTTGGAAAAGGAGACCCTCCTGCCCCTGCACCTCCGACTCCAGCTCGGGGTCAGGGTAGTCGCAAGGATAGAGGTAGGGGTCGTGGATACCCCAGAGAAGCGGCACCTACTAGAGCTGCTACAGTTGAGGTAGAGCCAGAGTATGACTACGATCCAGAGTTTTCTCCAGAGCAGCAGCATGTGGTCCCGAGGGTAGCCTAGGTACCGCCAGCTCTAGTACCAATTCCAGAACCATCTTCTGTGCTAGCTTCAGCTCCAACTCAGTCTTCAGATATTTAGGGTTTACTTTTTCAGCTACTGGGTATGATTGGGGAGCGTCCTTCTAGGACAGCCCAGACATCTGCTCAGGGGGCATCCCTGGGTGTTTAGAGTTCAGGAGCGCAGCCTGCTACTGTGGCTCCCCGTGCTAAGGTTGTTCTAGTCCCATCGGTTGCCCAGCATCTTGCTCCTCGCCCTACTATGACAGAAACGGAGCAGAACGCCTTGGGTAGGTTTCTAGGACTGACACCACCAAGCTTCCCTGGTACACCGGGTTTGGACCCACATGATTTCATTACCACCTGTGAGGAGATGTTGCATCATTTGGGGTTATTAGAGACTCACGGTTTATGAGGTCTTCTATATCACCTCTTTTGACCTGGTCTGAGTTCTATGAGGTCTTTATGGCAAAGTTCCTACCTCAGAGTGATCGTGAGCATCGCAGGGAGTAGTTTACTTGGCTTATGAAGGATTCTATGACTGTCTTGGAGTATGAGACCTGTTTTCATAAGTTAGAACCATTTGTATCAATGATCATTCCTCCCGAGACAGATAGGATTTGTAGATTTTTACGGGGTTTGAGGCCAGAGATAAGGAAGCAAGCTGAGATATTAGTTATCGGTGGTCGGTCATTTTAGGCTATTACACTATGCCCGTACTGTAGAGGGCTTACAGCGACACGATCAGGCGGCTAGAGATAAGAGGCATCGATATCAAAGTGGCTACAGTGGTTCTAGACAGGGTGGTAGAGGTTGAGGCTAGTGGGGCCGAAGTTATCAGTCACAGCAGCACTAGGGTCAGTCTAGCCGACCAATATAGGCGTCACTTCAAGCTTCTGGTACTCAATTTGAGCAGGGTCAGAGCAATCAGCGTAATCCCAGTTGTCGGTCTGCAAGAGGTAGTACTTCTGGGGTATCAGTCTAAGATGGCCACACGGGTTTAGCGAGTTTGTCTCGATAGGGTAGGTTGTCAGGGCCGTGCTATGAGTATGAAGTCAGCGGTCATTTTGCCAGAGATTGCCCCCAGCAGGGTACAAATTGTTATGAGTGTGGAGTTTGTGGCCATTTTGCTAGGTACAATTTAGCCTATTTTCTCTGTTCAGCCACCGGCTCGAGGAGGCGGTGGTCAGGGTAGGGGTGGTGCTCCATGTGGCAGAGCAGGTAGTAGGTATGGAGGTCGGGTAGGTGGAGGTCATCGTCAGTTCTATACGATCCCTAGGAGACCAGAGGTAGAGGCCTCGATACTGTGATCATAGGTACAATTTCTTTATGTATTCAGCTAGCTTATTCTTTGTTTGATCCTGGATCCACTTGTTCATATATATCTTCCTACTTTCTACCTTGTTTAGGGTTGGCTAGTGAGCCATTATTTGTTGGTGTTTCTGTTTTGACCCAAGTAGGAGATTCTTTAGTAGTGTATCGGATTGTTAGATCCTGTGTGATATCTGTTGGTGGTTTGGAGACTTGGGTTGATTTAATGATACTTGATATGTTAGACTTTGATGTGATACTGGGCATGGACTGGTTATCCCCTTATCGTGTAGTTTTGGATTGTTATGCAAAGATTGTTACCATAGTCGTTCCCGGTGTATCCCCAGGTATATGGAAAGGTTCCGTCAGCCACACATCGTCTAGGATCATCTCTTGTCTTTGATCTAGGAAGTTGATTTCCTGTGGGTGTTTATCTTATCTAGCATATGTCTGAGATGCTAGTGTTAACCCTTCGTCTCCTAAGTCTATTCTTGTGGTTAGAGACTTCCTAGATGTGTTTCCTACCGACCTTCCAGGACTTCCACCTGAGAGAAATATTGATTTTCCCATTGAGTTAGAGCCGGGCACCAGACCCATTTCTATCCCTCCCTATCGTATGGCTCCTGCTGAGTTGAGAGAGCTTAAAGTAGTTCCAGGACTTGTTAGCTAAGGGGTTCATTAGATCGAATGTGTCTCCTTGGGTTGTTCATGTCCTCTTTGTGAAGAAGAAGGATGGGTTGATGCAGATATGTATTGACTATCGGCAGTTGAATAAGGTGACAATGAAGAATAGGTGTCCGATACCTATGATTGATGACTTATTTGATCAGCTTCAGGGTTCCGCCGTGTTTTTGAAGATTGATCTGAGGTCCGGCTACCATTAAATGAGGATTAGGGTGGAGGACATCCCTAAGACAGCATTCAGGACACGTTATGGCCACTATGAGTTCTTGGTGATGTCTTTTGGGTTGACTAATGCCCTCGCAGCCTTTATGGATTTTATTCACAAGGTGCTTAGCCCATACTTTGACATATTCATGATAGTCTTCATTGATGACATCCTGATATACTTGAGGAGTAGGGATGAGCATGAGCAGCACTTAAGGACTGTACTTTAGACTTTGAGAGATCATCGGCTTAATGCCAAGTTCTCAAAGTGTGAGTTTTGGCTTGAGTCAGTTGCATTCCTAGGGCACGTGGTGTCTAAGGATGTGATTAGAGTTGATCCGGGTAAGATTTCTACGATTTATGATTGGCCTACACCTATTACTCCTACGGAGGTTCGTAGCTTTGTTGGGTTAGCCGGGTACTACAGATGGTTTGTTGAGGGATTTTATTCCATAAAATCTCCCTTGACTATGCTGACAAGGAATGATATTCCATTTCAGTGGTTCGATCAGTGCGAGGATAGCTTTCAGAGGCTTAAGGCGTTATTGACTTCAGCTCCAGTTTTGACTTTGCCGGTTGAGGGTCAGAGTTTCTCCGTGTGTTATGACGCTTCACGGGTCGGTCTTGGTTGTGTGTTGATGCAGCAGGGTCGAGTGATAGCATATACGTCGAGACAACTGAAGGTTCACGAGCGCAACTACCCCACTCATGACTTGGAGTTGGCAGCGGTAGTTTTTGTGCTCAAAATCTGGAAGCACTATCTATATGGAGTTCATTGTGTGATATTCACTGACCATCATAGTTTTCAGTATATTACTAGTCAGCGCGAGCTGAACTCGAGGCAGAGGAGATGGATTGAGTTATTGAAGGACTATGATTTCACTAATTTATACCATCCGGGCAAGGCAAACGTGATAGCAGATGCATTAAGTCAGAATGCGGTGAGTATGGGCAGTCTAGCTTCACTTTCAGTTTCTGAGCGACTGTTGACCTTGGATATCCAGTCCTTGGCTAACCATTTGGTTAGGATTGACTTATTGGATCCCAGCTGAGTTCTTGCCAGTATTGAGGTTCGCTCTACTCTAGTTGATCAGATTCAGAGCCGACAGTTTGAGGATCAGAGTTTGTGTGATCTTCGTGATTTGGTAGTTCAGGGTGAGGCCAGCCGGACTACTTTGGGTTCTGATGGTGTTCTGATAGTCGATGGTCGACTTTGTGTTCCGAGGGTTGGTGACTTGATCCATTTGATACTTCGCGAGGCCCATTGTTCCAAATATTCCATTCATCCGGGCACCGTGAAGATTTATAGAGATTTGAGATAGCTTTACTGGTGGAGTGGTATGAAGCGGTACATGGCAGAGTTTGTATCTCAAGGCTTGAACTGTCAGCAGGTTAAGTTTGAGCACATGAGATTGGGTGGTTTAATGCAGCAACTTCCCATTCCTGAGTGGAAGTGGAAAGGTATTACTATGGACTTCATTGTTGGTTGCGTCGTACTTCTCGTGGCTTTGACTCCATTTAGGTGATCGTTCATAGGCTGACTAAGTTAGCACACTTCTTCCTGGTTCAAACTTTTTACAGGGCAGAGAGGCTAGCTCAGATCTACATTTGCGAGATTGATTGGTTGCACAGAGTCCCAGCCTCTATCATTTCAGACCATGACACTCAGTTCACATCTTAGTTTTAGATAGCTATACAGAGGGATTTGGGTATAGAGGTTCAGCTTAGTACTGCTTTCCACCCTCAGACAAATGGCCAGTCTTAGAGGACTATTCAGGTCCTAGAGGACATGCTACGGGCTTATGTACTTGACTTTGGGGGTTCACGGGATCAGTTTGTGCCTTTGGCCGAGTTTGCGTATAATAATAGTTTCCATTCGAGCATTGGCATGGCACCATTTGAGGCTCTGTATAGTAGGCATTGTAAATTGCCGATTGGTTGGTTTGATAGGTTATAGTCCAGACTTCAGAGTATGAATTTTCTTAGAGATTCATTGGACCAAGTTTGTTTGATTCAGGACAAGCTTAGAGCGGCCCAGAGTAGGAAGAAGAGCTACGTTGATTGTAGACTTCGTACCTTGGAGTTCAGTATTAGTGACTTGGTTTTCCTATGAGTATCACTCGTGAAAGGCGTGGTGAGATTTGGTCGGCGGGACAAGCTTAGCCCCAGGTTTATTGGGCCATTTAAGATTCTGCAGAGGGTCGGTAGTGTTGCCTACATGTTGTCTTTTCCTCCGATGTTTTCAGGTGTTCATCCAGTTTTTCATGTCTCGATGTTGCGCCGGTATGTACCAGATGAGTCTCACATATTGCATTGGGATTCAATTTAGTTAGATGAGAGCTTGTCATTTGTTGAAGAGCCGATAGCTATTCTGGCTAGAGATATGAAGAGATTGAGATCTTGAGAGATTCCAGTTGTGAAGGTTCAGTGTAGACATCGTTCGATCGAGGAGCCTACTTAGAAGACCAAGAGTGAGTTGCATGCTCAGTATCCGCAGCTGTTCGAGCCTTAAGGTACTCCCTTCTTCTTGACTTTCGAGGATGAAAGTCTTTTTATTAGTGGATGTTTTGATGAGCCTTCTGGTCATATTCGCGTTTATGCATTTATTGTACTGTTAGAGCTTTTCAGTAGTAGCCCCAAGTCATCTATGGCTTGTAGGTACTGGTAGTTTGGTACCCTGGTCGTTTTGGCCGTTTGCCTATTTTAGAGCTTAGACTTAGGATATCATTGACTTTAGTCAACATACTTAGCTAACGTGCTCGGAATTGAATTCTGATACTTCTGTTAGCTCCGGAGCGTTGAGTTTGGTCTAGTTGGACCTTTAGTTGAGGCCTGCGAACTTCCAGTGTGGGTTTTGTGTTGTTTTCTCAATTTTCAGGCCATTCGGAGTTGAAGGTGTAACTTCGAGTGGCTTTCAATGATCAGAGTGTCAGATTCAAAATTCGACGATTCTATCAGCCCCAGAATGTTGAGTTTGGGCTAGGAAGGTGGTTGGTTTGGGTTCCGGGTGAGCCAGACTCATTTCGGGCCTTTGAGTTCCTTTTTCTTAGTGTTGACTTGGGTCAACATTTCTCCAAAATGACTTCGTATGGAAGTTTGGTATTGATTCCGTTGAGTCCAGAACGTTGTTTCCACTCTATTAGCATTATTGGTTTTTGAATATCGGGTCCCGATTGTGCCTGGAATTCCCCGTAGAGTTTTCAAAAATTGCAGACAAATAGTTGCAGGCCAGCCGTTAGCGCCCAGGCAACTCGATCGCGCTGGCTTGTGGAAGACCTTCAGTGCTGATGGCGCTGGCCATTTTCCAGCAGCTATAAATTGCTGAATGTTTGTTTTTCTAGCCATTTCTCCACACCTTTCTCACGATAAAACACAAAATTCTCTCCACCATTTTACTCCAAATCAGTTCTAAGCCTTGGGGAATTAATTGTTCGTTGATTATCCATGCTCCTTCGTATCTTGATATGCCTTCTTCCCAACTTGCTTCCTTGTCTTTTCTCTAAAATTCCTCCATGATGCTCATTTTCAAACCTTGGATTTTGTGATAGATTCTTCCCCTAATCTTGTGCATGTTCGTGGGTGAGAAGAATTTCTCGTCTTGGCTTAAATTTTGCCCTTTTGGTAAGTAATTCTCGCCAAATTTCTTTTTTTATTTTCAAAATTATATTCTTTAAGCCCCAAGTTAAGCGGGCTGTTTTGGCGCCTTCTCTTGGAAAATTGTGCTCAAATTTGGAGAATGCCTTCTTGGCATCATTGGGGTCATCGTGGTTCTTTTCATTTTTTGTTTCAAGTGTTGGCTCGCGAACCTGCTTTTGACCAGATTTTGATCGGGCTACAATTGTAGCAATAAGGGTATCATTAGACTCGTTTTAACAGTTTATTCATGAATTTGATAGTTTGATTCTCATTTGGAGATTCTCGAAGTAGCTCGGCCTCAGATAATGTCATTCCCGCAGCTTGTCGTCAGACGACAAGTAGGTTCTGGATTAAACTCCTAGACTTAGCATATATCGGGTAACATTGTACTAGTTGGCGTCCTTGGGGTTGGGTTATTAGGTTGGTACCACACACCTTGACCTCTTTTCCATGATCCATCCTATTTCTTTCCTCCATTGTGTGTAGCACTATTATTACTTGATATTATTACCCTTGTGGTCCTGCGAGGCCTTATTGACTCTGGAACATAAACAGTGGGTTCATTGGGAATGTTTGCGAGTCCCAGGCATAGAATTATCTTTCTAGGCTAGTTATGCTAGCTGAGTAGCTTCGGGAACCTATGCAGGACCGATAGGTTTTTATGAGTTGTTGGGTGGCTATTGTGTGTTGATCATATCATTTCCATGCATATAAAGAGTTTTTCCCATATTTTACTACGGTTTTGGCTTCGGGCCTACTTGGACTATTTCGACCGACCTGCTAGGCCTTCCGCCTGAGCGTCACATAGTCTTTGCCATTGAGTTAGAGTAGGGTACCAGGCCCATTTTTCTTTACTCCATATTGTATGGCTCTAGCTGAGTTTAGAGAGCTTAAGGTTCAGCTTCAAGACTTGTTAGCTATGAATTTTATCAGGTCTAGTGTGTCGCCTTAGGGTGCTCCTGTTTAGTTTGTAAGGAAGAAAGATAGCTCGATGCGGATGTGTATTGATTATAAGCAACTGAATAAGGTGACTATAAAGAACAGGTATCCGATTCCATGTGTAGATGACTTGTTTGATCAACTCTAGGGTGCAACAGTGTTTTCTAAGATAGATTTGAGGTCGGCCTACCACCAGTTGATGATTAGGGTTGAGGACATCCCTAAGAAAGCATTCAGGACACGTTATGGACATTCTAAGTTCTTAGTAATGTCTTTTGGGTTGACTAATGCCCTAATAGCTTTTATGGACTTGATGCACCGAGTACTTAAGCCGTATTTGGATTCAAATGTGATAGGCTTCATTGATGACAATTGATACAATGGTGGAGTGTAAAGGAGCATGAGCAGGATTTTAGGATCGTACTCCAGACTTTGAGAGATCATGGCTCTATGAGAAGTTCTCAAAGTGCGAGTTTTTTCTTGAGTCATTAGAATTTCTAGGACACATGGTGTCTAAAGATAGGATTAGAGTAGACCCAACAAAGATTGCAGTTGTTCGTGATTTGTTGATGCCTACTACTCTGACCAAGGTTCACAGTTTTGTTGGCTTGGAAGGATACTACTAGCAATTGATTTAGGGATTTTCTTCCATAGCAGCACCTTTGACTAGGCTGGCTAGGAAGGATGTCATATTTCAGTGGTTTGTTCAGTATGAGGATAGCTTCTAGAGGCTTAAGGCCTTATTGACTTCAGCTCTAGTGTTGACATTGCCAGTTGAGGGTTAGGGCTTTTTAGTGTATTATAATGCTTTGTCAGTTAGTCTTGGTTGTCTATTGATACAACAGGGTTGTGTGATAGCTTATGCATTGAGGCAACAGAAGGATCGCAAGCGCAACTACCCCACTCATGACTTAGAGTTGACAACAGTAGTCTACGCGCTCAAGATCTGGAGGCACTATCTATATGGAGTTCACAATGAGATTTTCACTGACCACCGTAGTCTTCAGTACATCATGAGTCAGTAAGAGCTAAATTCTAGGTAGTGGAGATGGCTTGAGTTATCGAAGGACTACGATTTCACTATTCTATACCATCCAGGAAAGGAAAATATCATAGCGGATGCTTAAGCTGAAATGCAGTGAGTATGGGCTGCTTGGCTTATTTTTCAGTTTTGGAGCGACCTTTTGCCTTGGACATCCAGTCCTTGGCTAACCTTTTGGTTAGGCTTGACTTATCAGATTCCAGCAGAGTTCTTGCCAGTGTTGAGATCCATTGTACTCTGGTTGACCATATTCAGCGATGTCAATTTGAGGATCAGAGGTTTTGTGACATTCGTGATCAGGTTTCTGAAGGTGAGACCATTAGGGCTACTTCAGATTCTGATAGTGTTTTGGGATTTGATAATCACCTTTATGTTTTGAGAGTTGGGATTTGATTTAGTTGATTCTCTTTGAGGGTCATTATTCCATATACTCCATCCATCTAGGCACAACTAAGATGTATAGAGACTTGAGGCAGTTAAACTGTAGAGTGGTGTGAAGAGGGATATAGTAGAGTTTGTATCTCGGTGCTTAAACTGCAAACAGGTTATGATCAAGCATATGAGACTTGGTGGATTGATGCAGAGACTTCCCATTCCTGAGTGGAAGTGGGAAGAGATCACTATGTACTTTATAACATGGTTTCCACGTACTTCTCGAGGGTTTGACTCTATTTGGGTTATTGTTCATAGGTTAACTAAGTCTGCACACTTCTTGCCAGTTTATTCTTTCTATAGTGTAGAGAGGTTGGCGCAGATTTATCTCTGTGAGGTTGTCCATCTGCATGAAGTTCCTACTTCTATTATTTTATACCGTGATACTTAGTTTATATCTAAGTTTTGGAGGATTATTCTATGAGAGATGGGTACAGAGGTTCATGTTAGCACTGAATTTCATCCTCAGACTGATGGCCAGTCTGAGAGGATTATCAAGGTCATGGAGGACATGTTACTGGCCTTTGTTCTTGATTTTGGGGGTTCATGGAATCACTATATGCCTTTGGTGGAGTTTTCTTATAATAACAGTTATCACTCAAGTATTTGCATTGAACCTTTTGAGGCATTGTATTGTAGGCGTTCCAGATTACCAGTGGGTTGGTTTGATGGTTTTGAGTCTTGGCTGCAGAGTACATGTCCACTTTGTGACACCTTAGATAGAGTTTGAGTGATTTAGGACAGATTTTGAGCAACCTAGAGTAGGTAGAAGAACTACATAGACCGTAGAATTCATTCCTTAGAGTTCATTGTTGGTGATTTGGTATTTCTTTGAGTGTCTCCCATGAAGGGCGTTATGAGATTTGGCAGGTGGGGCAAGCTCAGACCCAGGTATATTCGGCCATTTGAGATTTTTCAGAGGGTTGGTAGTATTGCATATCTGTTAGCTTTGCCTCCTATGTTCTAAGCTATTCACCCAGTGTTTCAGATACCCATGTTGTGGCATTATGTTTTGGATGAGTCACATGTGTTACAATGAGATTTAGTGCAGCTAGATGAGAGTTTGATTTTTTTTGAGAAGCCGGTAGTCATTCTAGCCAGAGATGTCAGGAGATTGATGTCTAGAGAGATTCTTGTGGTTAAGGTTTAGTGGAGGCACTATTTGGTCGAGAAGGCTACCTGGGAGACCAAGAAAGAGATGCGGGCTTAGTATCTATAGTTGTTTGAGCCTTCAAGTGCTCTTTTTTCCTGACTATCAAGGATGAAAGTCCTTTTTAGTAGTGGATGATGTAATGACCCTTTTGGTTATTATCGCATTTTTGCTTTCTTTATACTGTTAGACCTTGCATGTAGCGGCCCTAAGTCATTTATGACTTACTAGGACCGGTGGTTTGGTGCTCGAGCCATTCATTAGGTCTTTAAACCCCATTTTCCTATTTTAGGGCTTTAACATAGGAAATCATTAACTTTAGTCAACATTCTTAGCAAGCATAATTAGAATTGAATTCTGATTGTTCTGATAGCTCCGCAACGTGGATTTTAGTCTAGTTGGGCCCTTGGTGGGGTTCTGGGAGCTTTCAGTTTGGTTTTATCTCACTTTCTGAGATTTTAGGCCAGTTGAACTTGGAAGTTTGACTTTGGTCAACATTTGGAAAAGACGGCCTTGGATGTGAATTTCATCAGTGTTGTTAGCTCTAAATGTCGACTTTGGGCTAGAGGGACCTTTGGTTCGGGTCCCGAGGCTTTTGGATGCATTTTAGGCTACTGGGTTCTATTTTTGTAAAGTTGGTTAGTTGGGCGTGGGGCCCACTTTTCTTCAAAACAATTTCCGTTAGGAGTTTTATTATATTTGTTGAGTCTGGAATGCCAATTCTGTTGGGGTAGCACATTTGGTTTTTGTCCTTGAAGTTTGAAATGTTTCTCGAGGGTGCCTTGGCCATACCTGTGCCCTAGGTGTCATGCCTATGGTGCCTGATGGCTTCAGCAGGGGCGCGCTTGCGCTCCCTAACCCGCCATGCCGGTGACGCCCCTCCGGCGCCTTGGACCGTGCTTGCGCCTAGCACTGGCAGTTTAAACGGGGTCTTTTTCTTCATTTTGTTCTAAGTCTTTAAAGAGATTTCCTCCATTCCTCTTGAGCTTAAACCTCTAATTTCTCTGTGGGATCATCGTTAAGCAGTGGGGTGATCATTTATGTACCCGTAATAAATTTTCCATCATAACTTATAAGTTTTCCTCTGTTTAATTTTGTAATTTCTTCGTTCAATTTCTTATTCTTCTTCTTGGGGTTACGGGCTATATTAGGCCCTTCCTTTGGCCATTTTTCGCTCATCTTTCGAGCATGTGTTCCTGGCTATGCTGGAACTTTATGGTAGCTTTTATTTTCGGTTTTGGGTTGTGAGGTCCATATGCTCACTTTTTACCTGGATTTTCACCTAGCTAAATTGTTAGCATTATTGGTATCATTAGCTTCATATTGATGAGTAGAGTGTGTTCTTGATAGTTTGAATGCTATTCAGGGATTCTCAGAGCAGTTCGGGTTTGGATAACGTATTTCCAGTAGCTTCTCATCATACGTCAAGTAGGTTACAACTTACCTACCTTAGACTTTGCTTATATAGGATATAATTTTACTATTTAGCATCTTTGAGTTGGATTTACTAGGTTGGAACCCCAGACCTTGTCCGTTTCCTTTTTGTTTGCTTTAGCATTTGAGCTAGTTTTGTAGCATTACCCTTGAAGACCCATGTGGCCTTTGTATATGCCTTTGGTCCATAGATAGTGGGATATTTGGGAAGTGTCTGTGAGTCCCGGACATTGATTCACGATTATGAGCTGGTTATCTATATTGTAGAGGGAATTGAGCCTGTGTAGGGCCGGTAGGTTGATTATGAGCTGTCGAGATGTTGGTTGTGTTTAAACATATCATCATTATCATGAAAAGAGCTTTTTCTCCATTGGTTTACTACTACGTGGCTGTGGGCCTAACTATCATTAATTTTCTAAACCTTGCATGGCCTCGAGGGCCCATTTTTAGTTATAAAATGGCTATAAATGGGTTTAAAATTGTTTTTATGGATTTTCTTGAGATAAAATAGATTATGTGATGGTTTTCAAACTGATTCTAGACTAGGCTGGGCCAGAGTGCTAGACATGATTTTTACTATTGATTTTGAGCTGATACTAGACTCGGTTGGGCAAAAGTTCTACATGATTTTATCACTGATTTTGAGATGACACTAGACTCGACTGGGCCAGAGTTCTAGACTTGGTTTTATTACTGATTTTAGACTCGGATAGACTTTGGGCTCGCATGTTGAGATTTTAAGAGTTTGTATGTAGTCTCAGAGACCTCTATAGACCTTGTTGATCTGAACTAATAGCTACGGGCAAAGAGTTCTAGAGAAGGGGTATAAGGAGGAGTAGAGGTATATGGGGGAAGCCTTCAATGGGTCCTACCTTCTTGGCCTACGGGCGGCGGAGGAGATACATACGGTACCACTGACACTATATATCATATCATACCTTGTTTGCACGGTTCAACCCTTATTTGCTATTTGCTGAGTTTACGCTTCGATAGTATGAGATGCCGGAGGGTTTGTTTTCACTTTTAGTAGTGGCTCATGAACTTTTGATACCACGTCGTGGGATGGTGTAATTTCTATATATGTATATCCAGATTGCTTTCTTTCCTCTTTTCTTTGTCTATCTTGCTTTTGCTTATCTTTTTTCTTGTGTGGGCTTACTTAGAGTGTAGACATTACCAATTGTTTTAGGCTACGGGGATTGATTCATCTATAGGGGGGTTGTAGGTGCTATCATGCCTTGAGAAATTGGGTCATGACAGGTTAAGTTATAATAGGATTATTTCTTTATGCCTTCCATTTTACTTACTCATACGTCTACTATTATCTAGTTATGACCTATCATTTCCTTTCTGACCCCTATTTCTTACCTTTAGGTTTTATATTCGCATTTTGTTATTCTTACATCTTATTTGAGCTCACTCAGCCAATGATGTCTACTGGGTACCACATGATTTGGTACTCATGCTACAGTTCTGCATATTTTTCATAATGCAGATCCTAGTATGAGTTATCGCCATTGACCCCGTCCTCATCCATAGTTGTTGACCGGAGATATTGGGTGAAATTTTGGCGATCAGAGTTGATCCACCTCCCTCTACCTTTGGACTAGTCTTCTGCTGTGCTCTTGGAGACTGCTCTATACTTATTGTATCTATCTAACACACCTATGTTGTAGTAGCTCTTGTACCGACTGATACAAAGTCTTGGAGGAGTCTTTGTGTATCTTATTCTTTTCCCTCTCTATTTATTTTTGCCTTTTCAGTTTAACTTATGCCTTTTATTGTTGTACTTATGCTTTTATTCCATTCTCATGTTAGCTCGTTACTTGTAGTTTCAGTCTAAGGGTTTGACTTACCTACTGGTGGGTTATAGTAGGTGCCATCATAACTTGAATTTTTGGGTCATGGCAGATTATTACTCCCTTTTTACTTCAATTATTTTGTTAATTCTTCTAGAATCATTAGAATGGGGATTTGTGGTGAAATCCTTTTGGGTTAGAACCTTAGGTTCATGAGATTATGGGAAAAACCTATGGGAATATGTATAATCACCTGGAATTGCTTCTAGATTATTCTTCCTTGATTCCTTGCATGAAATTGATAGTTTTAAATATGATTAGAACTAATGAGGAACCTTGGGTTCCATAAAGATGAGACCTTTAAACATCAAAATAGCTAAAAATGGGTTAACATGATTAGAAACTTTATGGGGTGTTGATCATATGAATATTGTGGGGGCTAGTTGATGATTAATTGACTCTTTGAGAATGCTACAAATCTCGGTTAAGGGGTAGAACTAGTCGATTGAATTCCCAAAGTGTTTATTTGAAGAGTAATTAATTAATTACTCTTATAATTGTTTGTTTATTAGATGTTGAATGTTCCAAAGCGTGAATGGAAGAAAGAGCATCCATGATATAGCTTGCTTGTTGCAACAAGTTGGTGCCAATGTAAGTTATAATTTATGAGTAGTAGACTCGAATTAGCTTAATATATACAATGTGTAGAATTAATGGGAGAATGCATGATTAGGCCTTCATGCATGGAGTCTGGATGGAATTTATGTAGAATAGATTGATGAGATTGTAATACTTGCGAGGAGGCATATTTATGTTATGTGTAACTTGATGTGAATATGGAATGGGATTTAGGCATGTGACTAATGAGGCATAGATAATATCTTCATTGTGGTAGTGGAAGCCAGAATTGAATATGAGAGATAAAATAGAATTGCAATGTAATCAAATGTTTAAACATGTATTATTGATTGTTGTGTTACTACTTGGTAACTTATGTAAAATTATGTTAGACCTTATTAGATTGGCTTAAGGTTCTTGATTTGCTAAGCTAATTGTTATAACCTCTTAATGTGATGTAGAATGATCTATTAAATGAGAATCATCTTAAAAAGAAAAGTGATGTTCTACCATAAAGGTTTGAAAAATACTTAGTTGGATACTATAGCTTAACCTGTTGTAAGATGAATAAACTAAGGTTATTATCATATGTGGAATATTGACGGGCAGTGTAATTGCAATAAAGGATTAGATATGGAAAGTTTGAGGAGTTAATGGTGTTGTATCTAGGGATTAATGGTAGACATGTGGAAGTACGCATATATGTACATATTAATATAATTAGAGTGTAGACTCAATTTTGGTGGAATGTGCATTCCTAAAATAGATACTTGATTATGTGGTCCTCGAACATACTTGAATTTAATGAATATGGTTTGATAAGGTCTTGCATGAATAACATGTTAATTGGAGTTGAGCCTTATTTTAGTACATGTATGTGGTTGAATTACTTCATTTGTGATTGGTCTTCAGACATGGTTGAATTGTATGTGTCTTCATGTTATGCTTGAATGAATAATCTAGGGTACATGAGTTGATGCATGAACTGAGATGAATAAGTGTAAGTGTGAATTAGTAGATTGTGCATATCCTGAGAGATAGGTTTGAGAACCATAGGTGCATTGCCATTTTAATTCAATATGGGATCGGGTACCACGCTAATATAGTTTGATATTTATGCTAATGAGAAATGCTTCCGACAATTATAGATTATCATAGTCACCTATTTAATATTTACACCAATGGTAAATAGTTCCAGCAGGTACAGGTTGATATAGTCACCTATTTCATATTTGAGCCGATGGGAAATGGTTTTGACGGGTACATGGAATTTGTGTATCCCCTGCAGGTCATAGCTAGTTGGGCAGCAATAAGACCCTTTAGCATGTGTGTACACTTTTCATTACTATTGCATTATTTTATGATCAGGCATGGTAAAGTAGTACTGTGGGCTGAGATGAGACTAGAGATTATAGTTGAATTGATGAGAGTTAGATGAACATATATTTCATGTGTTATGTCTATTCAAAGTGTTTACTATTATGATATGATGAGGTGTTATGGTTCCTTGTATGGTCTAATCCTTAATGTGACAATGTAATAATGAAATTATTGATGTCCTAAATAGTAAGCTGAAATGGTTAAAATTTACTCTTGTGTGAGATTATTGATATGAACTGTGTTTATGCTTATTTGATGCCTTGAATCTCTAATTGATGACTGATATGCCTATTTGATAACTTGAATGTCTACTTGGTTAGTTGTTG
Source organism: Jaltomata sinuosa (assembly GCA_003996215.1). Lineage (NCBI taxonomy): Eukaryota > Viridiplantae > Streptophyta > Magnoliopsida > Solanales > Solanaceae > Jaltomata > Jaltomata sinuosa. The sequence continues at coordinate 39,231 of QJPP01003941.1, read as the reverse complement.
TGTTCTTGAACATCATGTTGGCTAAGTCTGAAGAAGAGTCTAATGGTCTAGTTGTGATTTTTTCTGGGCAAACTTGGAAAGTGGGCAACCACTTGTGATAATGATAACATGTTTAGTATGAATGAATAACTAATATTATGGGTGAATTTGAAAGAGAACATGTATAATTTGGGACTCCTTGTGACTATGTTATAGGGGTTTAAGGTAATTGCTAAAGCTAATCGAAAATATAAGAGTATTGGTCCTATGGGTTATAGTGGAGTAGGCTTAGTTGTGTTGTTGAAGTGAGTTGTAATTCGAGATCCCATGTAATGAAATTGATGTGAATTTAATTATTAACTGTCATGCTTATCTTGTTGATCTTATGTGGTGTTGCGTGATCTAACCCTGGTCGACCAATGATACCTGTTGACTTCCAATTTTTACCCTCCATATTCCTAATTAATCTTAAGCTTCTATTACATTAAACAATTTTAAAATAATTATTTTTATAAGATATAAAGGTTTTCAAAATTAATTTAAAATCGATTTTATGTGAAATTATAATGACCCTTCTGGTTATTTTCGCGTTTACGCCTTCTTTATACTGCTAGAGCTTTCCTGTAGCAGCCCCAAGTCATTTATGACTTGCTGGGACCGGTGGTTCGGTGCCCTGGTTGTTCGTTTGGTCATTTTGGCCGTTTGCCTGTTTTAGAGCCTTAACTTAGAATATCATTGACTTTAGTCAACATTCTTGGTAAACATGCTGAGAATTAAATTCTGACAGTTCTGTTAGCTCCAGAGCATGGATTTTGGTCTGGATGGGCCCTGAGTCGGGTTTTGGGAGCTTTTGGTTTAGTTTTGTCTAGGTTTTTGTCTTTTAGGCAAGTTGAACTTGAAAGTTTGATTATTGTCAATATTCAGAGAAAACAGCCTTGGATGGAAATTTTGCTGATGCTATTAGCTCTGAAATGTCGAATTAGGGCTAGGAGAACCTTTGGTTCAGGTCTCGGGTCTTCCATACTTTTTTTGGGGTACTGAGTTCCGAGTTAGTTTTAGGCATAGGGCCTACTTTTCCTTAAAACATTCTCTTTGGTAAATTTGTTGATTCCATTGAGTCTGGAATATCGTTTCCACTCAAACAGCTCTATTGATTTGTCAGTATCGGGTTTTGATTTTGCCCGAAATGCCCCGTAGAAGTTTAGAAAATTGTAAATTTTTCTGTTGCGGGCCGGCTTTAAATAGTTATTGGAAGCTTTATATTCAGCTGTTGCTCTCATCTTCCCAACTCATTTTCTCCACCATTTTTACACCAAATTCCTTCAAATCTTCACCTGCTCTTCCCATAACTTGGAATAATTGTTGTTGATCTGGGTGTGTTTCTTGGCCTCGTGAATAGGTAAAATCTCTTGTTAACTTCCATTAATTTCCAAAAATTTCATTCTTTAAATTCTTGTTTTTCACGATTTTCAGCTTATTTCTTTCACTTCTTTCAACTTCAACTTTGTTTTTATCAACTCTACATATTCAAGAACAGTGTGGGCTCATGGGAATTCTCCAAATTATTGTTAATATTGCTCCTTTATCATTGGTAAGCCTCTTCTTCTTCAAGCCCTGTTCTTCTCTTCAAGCTCAAAAACCTCCATGGTTGAGGCTCTTACAAGCTTGATTTTTCTTTTGTCAAGCTGCGTTGGAGAGATTGATTGTTCATAGTAGTTGTACTTCCGGTCCGTGGTCGATTCTTACTTCCAAATTGGTATGTTTCTGCCCTTGAAAATCGCATTTCTCCACTTTTGTTTTCATGAATTAGTAGTACTTCGGGGTTGTTTTGAGCCCCAAAATGAACTCCATTTGTGCTCAAATTTTGAGCATGGGTTCCTAAATTCACCGCAAACATAATTGTGAATTTTGTTTTCTTTTTCGCTGCATGAGCCCCGAGGGTCATTTTTCTACCCGATTTTCAGCCTAATTCTCTGTATAGCAATATGGGTGTCGTTCTTCTCGTCTTGACACCTAGATTATTTTCTTTATAGTGTGACAACTTTCTAAGGCAGTTCGAAAAGGGAAGGCACACTAGTGATGGTTCGTGTTTGCCGTTTGGCCCCGAGGTAGGTTATGAATTAAACTCCTTATACTTCACATATATAGAATAAAATTGTACTAATGTGCATCCTTGGGATGGGTTTACTTGTTGGTATAACAAAACTTGACCGCTTTATTCATGTCTGATTCCTTTTCTTCCTCCGATGGTTGTAGTATTTACTATAGATGATATTATCACCCTTGTGGTCCTACGTGGCCTTGTTTGACTCTGGAACATAGATGGTGGGTTATATGGGAATGTTCGTGAGTCCCAGACATTGTTATTATTGTTGTAGAGCTGCCTATCTGTGTTGTAGACTGATTGGAGCATGTGCAAGGCCAATAGGTTGATTGTGGGCTGGGGGCCACGGTTGTGATTGTGTATACAATTCATCATGCATATAGAGGGAATTTCTTCATGAATTTACTTTGGTTTTGGCTTCGGGCCTACTATTGCTGAATTTCTAAACCTTACATGGCCCGTGGGGCCTGTTTTTGGTAAATATGATTGAAAGAGGGTTTGGTACCGTCTTAATGGCTCTTCTCGGGGTAAGAGAGAATTAAAGGATGTTTTATCACTATTTCCACTTATAGTAGACTCAGCGGGGTCGAGGCTAGACTTGTTTTACTATAACTTTTGGGGTGATACTTGACTCAGTGGGGCCGTGCGCTAGGACTATTTAATTTTTTGATTTAGACATAGATACTCTCTAGGTAGCTTTACTTGGGCATTTTTTGAGATTGCGGGGCATCTAGTATGTTGGTCGGGGGCCTCTATGGACCTTGTCATTCTGGACCAGGGGCTACATACTGCGAGTGTCGGAGAGGGGGTCTACGACGTAGTAGAGGTATACGGGTGTGACCTACTATGTATCCCATCTTCTGGGCCTTATAGGATGCCAAAAGTGGGTAACATACGGTTATACTATCACTCTTGGCTTAGCATGAAATGTCATACCATTTATTTGTGTAAGGTTCTACCCTTGTTTGTTGTTTGTTGATTGTACGCTCCAGTAGTATGGGATGCTGGAGGGTTTTTCTTCACTTGCTTATGTTCCTTGGGTGTATGGGTGCCCATGGGTCTGTAGGTAGGCTTATTGTTACTATTTCGCTCTATTGGTTCCTATTGTGGTTCTTATGACTTTGGATATTGTTAAGGTTAAACTTGGGCTTCCAGTTGTTGAATTCTTGACTTAAGATTGCATGCTTAGTTGGGTTATCATTCATTGTATTCGAACATTTTTACTGTTTTCTTCCTCTCCTTCTCTATTCGTTAAAGTTACCAGTATATTGCCTGTTTTCTAAACTCTTCTTTGTATACATGTTTTTGTGAGGATCCCAAGTACGTGTTTCTTTCTTTCACCTGTGATGTGTATTCTTTAGGCTATCCATATGTATTGTTCCTACGTGTATTCCTTCTGTGCTAGCTTTTGTGTACTTCTTCATTGCCTTGTGTGACTAGTTGTTTTTTATTCTGCTTATTACTGCTCTTTTATCGTATATGTGCCCAGTCGGCCTGTGATACCTATTGGGTACTGGTTTCTTTGTAATTGGTGCTCATACTACACTCTGTGTCTTCTGGTGCAGATCCTAGTATGGGCCATCATCGTTAGCTCATTAGAGACTATGCAAGGAGCTATTTTTGAGCTATTTTTTATTGAGGGTGAGCTCTTGGCAAATGGAGCTTAGCTTTTAGCTATCTTTTATATAATGTACTCTATTACTACTCAGAGAGATCTGTACATATTGTTTTGGATCCTTTGTACTCCTTATATGTAGTTCCGGCTCTATACTATAATACAAGGTTCTGGGGTTTTGGTTTAGCTTCCGCATATGTATATATATTCTTGTATCTACTTTCTTCAGTTTACTTCCCTTGCTTCGCTTATTTAGTTTGTTCTTCTGCTAAATTATTAGATGGTAGCCCATTACTAACCGTTCCAGGCTATGGGGATTGGTTCGCCTACCAGGGAGTTGTAGGTGCCATCATAACCGAGAAATCAGGTTGTGACAGCTTTGTATTAGAGCCTAGGTTCACCAGTATCATCGCTATAGGAGCCAATATCTAGTAGAGTCCTGCGGATCATTGCAGAGACGTTCGTACTAAATCTTTGGGAGGCTATAGTGACATCTTAGGAAATATGACTCTTTTATTTGATTTTGTATCGTGCGTAATCCTTGGGAGTTTCTTGAAATCTCACTTGTTATCGATCATTCTTTCGCAGATGGCTCGTAAAAAATTATCGGCATTGGGTGGAGAAGAGCCTCTGATTCTAGCTAGGGGCCGGGGAGGTCGTAGAGGTAGGGGTCAAAGACGTCCCCGAGCAGCAGTAGCTGCTAGAGTTGAGTTAGGACCCGAGCATGATCATGAGCTAGAGTTTCCTCCCGAGCAGCATGTGGACCAGGGGGTAGCCCAGGTACCACCAGCTCTAGTTCCAGCTTCAGCCCCAGCTCAGTCTTTAGATATTAGAGGCTTATGGTTACAGCTATTGGGTATGATTGGAGAGAGGCCTTTTGAGGTAGCATAGACATCCACTCAATGGGCAACCTTGGATGCAAAGAGTACATGAGCGTAGCTTGTTACTGTGGCTCCCCTTGCTGAGGTTATTCTGATCCCATAAGTTGCACAACCTTTTGCTCCTCGCCCAGCTATGAAAGAGATAAAGCATAAGGCGTTGGGTAGATTCTTGAGATTGGCACCTCTAAGGTTTGCTGGTATTTCTGGGCAGGACCCCCATGACCTTATTACTACTAGTGAGGAGATGATGTACTATCTGCGGTTGTTGGAGACTCACGGGGTTGGCTATACTACATATTAGCTGGAGGGCCTAGTGAAGTTATGATGGAGGTCCCAAGTTTCTTGCAGACCATCATCGTCACGTTTTTTGACTTGGTCTAAGTTTTATGAGGCATTTATAACCAAGTTCTTAGCTCAGAGCAACAGAGAGAGGCAGAGAGTAGAGTTCACCAGACTTACTCAGGATACCATGACCATCTCAGAGTACGAGACCTATTTCCATCAGTTTGCTCCATTTAGGGACATGATTATGCCTACTGAGTCTGACAGAGTCCATAGATTTACTTGGGGGCTACGAAGTGAGTTAAAGAGCTTACAGAGATATTGGTTGCTAATGGTTGGTCATTCTAGGCTATTGTGGACTATGCTCGTACTGTAGAGGAATTGCGTTGTCATGACACCGGGGCCAGAGATAAGAAGCCTCGATATCAGGATAGCTACAATGGTTCTCATTATGGTGGTAGGGCCTCAGGCCAGTGGGCTGAGGTCATCAGCCGCAGAGGCACTAGAGTCAGTCTAGTCGACTGGTTCAGGCTTCACTTCAGCCTTCTGGTTCTCAGTTTGAGCAAGGTCAGAGTAGTCAGCGTGGTCACAGTGGTCAGTCTTCGAGAGGTACTACTTCTAGAGAATCACGCCGAGGTGGCCACACAGGTTCAGCGGGTTCATCTTAGCAGGGTGGACCATTAGGGCCTTTCTATGAGTGTAGAGTCAGTGGTCATTTTGCCAGAGATTTCCCCCCGTGGGGTACAACCTGCTATGAGTGTGGAGTTAGTGGTTATTTTGCTAAAGATTGCCCCTAGAGGGGTACAGTCAGCCAGCCGCTCTGCCGGCTCAGCCTATTCACTCAGTTCATCCACCTGCTCAAGGAGATGGTGGTCTGGGTAGAGGTGGTGGCCCATGAGGCAGGATAGGTTGTAGGGATAGCGGTCGATCAAGTGGTGGTCACCGTCAGTTCTATATAGTCCCTGGGAGACCGGAGGCAGAGGCCTTGGATGTTGTGATCACAAGTACGATTTATGTATGACATCGACCAGCATATGTTTTATTTCATCTTGGATCTACATGTTATATATATCTGCCTACTTTGTGCCTTGTTTGGGGTTGGCTAGTGAGCCATTATCTGTTCCTGTTTCTGTTTCTTCCCCAGTAGAAGATTCTTTATTAGTGGATTAGATTATGATATCTTGCATGATATCTGTTGGTGATTTGGAGACTTGTGGTGATTTGATGATATTTGATATGTTAGATTTTGATGTGATACTGGTCATGGACTAGTTATCCCCTCACTGTGTGGTTTTGGATTGTTATGCCAAGATTGTTAACATCGTCATTCCTGGTGTATCCTCGTTTGTATGGAAGGGTTCTGTTAGCCGCGCACTGTCTGGGATCATCTCTTGTCTTCGAGCTAGCAAGCTAATTTTGTGAGGGTGTTTGGATTAATTAGCATATGTCGGAGATGCTAGTGCCGACCCTTCTTCCCTTGAGTCTCTTCCTGTGGTTAGAGACTTCGTAGATGTGTTTCTTATCAACCTGCCAGGCCTTTCACTTGAGAGAGATATTGATTTTGCTATTGAGCTAGAGCCGTGCACTAGGACAATTTCTTTTTCTCCCTACCGTATAGCTCGTGCTGAGTTGATAATTCTTAAAGAGCAGCTTCAGGATTTTTTAGCTAAGGGGTTCATTAGACTGAGTGTGTCAGCTTGGGGTTCTCCTGTTATATTTGTTAAGAAGAAGGATGGGTCGATGTGGATGTGTATTGATTATTGGCAGCTGAATAGGTTTACTGTGAGGAATGGGTATCCGATGCTACGTATTGATGATTTGTTTGATCATCTCTAGGGTTCAACCATGTTTTCAAAGATAGATGTGAGGTCAATATACCATCAGTTGAGGATTAGGGCGGAGGACATCCCTAAGATAGAATTTAGTACACGTTACGACCATTATGAGTTCTTGGTGATGTCTTTTGGGTTGACTAATGCCTTCGCAGCTTTCATGGATATGATGTACAGGGTGATTAGCCCGTATTTGGACTCCTTTGTGATAGTCTTCATAGATGACATTCTGATATACTCGCGTAGTAGAGAAGAGCATGAATAGCACTTGAGGATTATACTACAAACTTTGAGAGATCATCGGCTTTATGCCAGGTTCTCAAAGTGCTAGTTTTGGCTTGAGTAAGGTTCATTCCTAGGACATGTGGTGTCTAAGGATGGGATTAGAGTAGATGCGAGTAAGATTTTAGCAGTTTGTGATTTGCCTAGACCTACTATTCCTACTGAGGTTCGCAGCTTTATTAGGTTAGTCGGGTGCTACAGACGGCTCATAGAGGGGTTTTCTTCCATAGCAGCACCTTTGACTAGACTGACTAGGAAGTATGTCCCATTTCAGTGGCCAGATCAGTGAAAGGATAGCTTCCAAAGGCTTAAGTCCTTGTTGACTTAATCTTCTGTATTGACTTTGCCGGTTTAGGGTCAGAGCTTCTCCGTGTATTGTGATGCTTCTGGGGTTTGTCTTGGTTGCATATGCATCGAGGCAACTGAAGGTTCACAAGTGCAACTACCCCACCCATGATTTGGAGTTGGCGGTGGTAGTTTTTGCGCTCAAGATCTGGAGGTACTACTCATATGGAGTTCATTGTGAGATATTCACCGATCACTATAGTCTTTAGTATATTACGAGTCAACGAGAGCTGAACTCAGGGTAGAGGAGATGGATTGAGGTGCTGATGGACTATAATTTCAGTATTATGTACCATCTTGGCAAGGCAAATGTGGTAGCAGATGCCTTGAATCCGAAAGCGGTGAGTATGGGCAGCCTAGCTTCATTTTCAGTTTCTTAGCAATCGTTTGCCTTGGACATCCACTCCTTGGCTAACCACTTATTTAGGCATGATTTGTCGTATCCCAGTCGAGTTCTTGCCAGTGTTGAGGTTCAGTCTACTCTTGTTAATAAGATACAGAGCTATCAGTTTGAGGATCAACGATTGTATAACTTTAGAGATCAGGTTTCCCAGGGTGAGGCCAGCCGGGCTACTCTAGATTCAGATGGGGTTTTGAGGTTTGGTGGTTAAGTTTGTGTTCTGACGGTTGGTGATTTGATTCAGTTGATACTCTGTGAGGCACATTGTTCTAGATACTCTATTCATCTTGGTGCGGCATAGATGTTTAGAGACTTCAGACATCTTTACTAGTGGATTGGTATGAAGCGAGATGTACCAGAGTTCTTGTCTCAGTGCTTGAACTGTCAACAGGTGAAGTTCGAGCACATGAGACCTTGTGGGTTGATGCAGCGACTTCCCATTATTGAGTGGAAGTGGGAAGGGATTACAATGGATTTCGTGGTTGATTTGCCTCGTACCTCCAGGAGTTTTGATTCCATTTGGGTTGTTGTGGATCGGCTGACTAAGTCAGCCCATTTCTTGCCAGTTTAGAGTTCTTACAGTGCTGAGATGTTAGTTCAGATCTATATTCGTGAGATTGTTAGGTTGAATGAGGTCCCAGCTTCAATAATTTAAGAACGCGACACTCAGTTCACATCTCAGTTTTAGAGAGCTATTCAGCGAGATTTTGGTATAGAGGTTCAGCTTAGTAATTCTTTCCACCCTCAGACAGATGGCCAGTTCAAGAGGACCATCCAGGTCCTGGAGGACATGCTTTGAGCCTGTGTTCTTGATTTTAGAGGTTCTTGGGATAAGTTTATTCCTTTGGTCAAGTTTGCGTATAATAATAGTTTCCATTCTAGCATTGGCATGGCACCTTTTGAGGCATTGTATGGTAGGCATTGTAGATCACCGGTTGGTTGGTTTTACGGATTGGAGTCCAAGCCACAGAGTACTGATTTACTTTAGGACTCCTTAGTCAGAGTTAGGGTGATTTAGGATAGACTTTGAGCTACTCAGAGTAGGAAGAAGAGATACGATGATCGTACACTTTGTGCCTTGGAATTTAGCGTTGGTGATTTGGTATTCCTCAGTGTGTAGGCCATGAAGGGTGTGATGAGATTTGGTCAGTGGGGAAAGCTTAGCCCCAGGTATATTGGGCCATTGGAGATCCTCCAGAGAGTTGGTAGTGCTTCCTATCAGTTAGCTTTGCCTCTGATGTTTTCAGCTATGCATCTTGTGTTTCATGTTTTAATGTTGAGACGGTATGTTCCAGATGAGTCTCATGTGTTGCATTGGGAGTCGGTTCATTTGGATGAGAGCTTTTCTTTTGTCGAGGAGCCAGTGGCTATATTAGCCAGAGATGTGAGGAGGTTGAGGTCTAGGGAGATTCCTGTTGTAAAAGTTTAGTCGAGGAATCATCCAGTCGAGGAGGCTACCTGAGAGACAGAGAGAGATATGCGGGCCCAGTATCAGCAACTATTTGACACTTTAGCTACCTCTTTCTTCTTAACTTTTGAGGATGAAAGTCCTTTTTAGTAGTGCATGATTTAATGACCCTTTCGATCATTTTCGCGTTTATACCTTCTTTGTACTGCTAGAGCTTTCCTATAGTGGGCCCAAGTCATTTATGACTTTCTGAGACCAGTGGTTCGATTCCCTGATCATTCGTTTGGTCATTTTGGTTGTTTTCCTGTTTTAGAGACTTAACTTAGAATATCATTGACTTTAGTCAGAATTCTTGGTAAATGCGCTCAGAATTGAATTTCGACAGTTCTATTAGCTGCAAAGCATAGATTTTGGTCTAGATGGATCCTGGGTCAGGTTCTAGGGGCTTTCTATTTAGTTTTATCTGGGTTTCTGTGTTTTAGCCAAGATAAACTTAAAAGTTTGACTTTGGTAAACATTCAGAGAAGACGACCTCGGATGAAAATTCCATCCACTCTATTAGCTTTGGAATGTCGAGTTTGGGCTAGGGGAACCTTTGGTTCGCGTCCTGGGGCTTCCAAACATGTTTTGGGGTATCGAGTTCCAAGTTAGTTTTGGGAATGCGACCTACTTTTCCTTAAAAAGATCTTTGTTGGTAAATTTGTTGATTTCATTAAGTCCAGAATGTGATTTCCACTCAAATATCTCTAATGGTTTGTGAGTGTTTAGAAAATCAGATTTTTTTGTTGGGGGCCAACATTAAATAGATGTTGGCAGCTTTATTTTCATATGTTGCTCTCATCTTTCCAACTCGTTTTCTCCACCATTTTTACACCATATTCCTTCAAATTTTCACCTGCTCTTACCCATAACTTGGAGGAATAATTGTTGCTGATCCGGGTGTGTTTCTTGGCCTCTTGAATAGGTAAAATCTCTTATTAACTTCCATTAATTTCCACAAATTTCATTTTTTAAATTCTTTTTTTTCATGATTTTCAACTTATTTCTTTCACTTCTTTCAACTCCAACTTCATTTTTCTCAACTCTTATTACACAAGAACAGTGTGGGCTCGTGGGAATTCTCAAAATTATCGTTAATCTCGCTCCTTTATCGTTGGTAAGCCTCTTCTTCTTCAAGCCTTGTTCTTCTCTTCAAGCTCAAAAACCTCCATGGTTGAGGCTCTTTATAAGCTTGATTTTTCTTGGGTTAAAGCTGCATTGGATAGCTTGATTGTTCGTGGTAGTTGTAGTTACGGTCCGTGGTCGATTCTTTCTTTCAAATTGGTACATTTCCTCCCTTGAAAATCGCAATTCTCCACTTTTGTTCTCATGAATTAGTAGTACTTCGGGGCTATGTTGAGCCCTGAAACGAACTCCATTTGCGCTCAAATTTTGAGCATGGGTTTCTAAATTCACCGCGAATATAATTGTGAATTTTACTTTAAATTTTTCTGTAGGGGCCCTAAGCGTCATTTTTTGGCCCGATTTTCCATATAGCAATATGGGTGTCGTTCTTCTCATCTTGACACCTAGATTATGTTCTTGATAGCATGGCAGCTTCCCGAGGCTGTTCAAATAGGGAAGGCACACGAGTAATGGTTCGTGTTTGCAGTTTGACCCCGAGGTAGGTTACAGTTTAAACTCCTTAGACTTCGCTTATATAGAATAAAATTGTACTAATGTGCATCCTTGGGTTGGGTTTACTAGTTGTTACCATATACATTGAGCGCTTTAATCATGTCCAATTTCTTTTCTTCCTCCGATGGTTGTAGTATTTGCTATAGATGATATTATCACCCTTGTGGTCCTTTGTGGCCTTGTTTGACTATGGAACATAGATGGTGGATTATATGGAAATGTTTGTGAGTCCCGAGCATCGTTATTATTGTTGTAGAGCTGGCTATCTGTGTTGTATATAGATTGGAGCCTGTTCAGGGCCGATAGGTTGATTGTGGGTCGGGGGCCACTGTTGTGATTGTGTATACCATTCATCATGCATATAGAGGGAACCTTTTCATGATTTTACTATAGTTTTGGCTTCGGGACTACTATTGCTGAATTTCTAAACCTTGCATGGCCTGTGGGGCCAGTTTTTGGTAAAAATGATTGAAAGAGGGTTTGGTACTGTATTAATGGATCTTCTTTGGGTAAGGGGGAATTAAAGGATATTTTATCACTATTTCAACTTATACTAGACTCGGCGGGGTCGAGCGCTAGACTTGTTTTACTATAACTTTTTGGGGTGATGCTAGACTAGGTGGGGTCATGCGCTACAACTATTTAATTTCCTGACCTAGACCTAGATACTCTCCGGGCAGCTTTACTTGGGGATTTTTTATATTGCGAGGCATCTAGTATGTTGGTCGGGAGTCTCCATGGACCTTGCCATTTTGGACCAGGGGCTATGTGCTGCAAGTGCCGGATGGGGGTATATGGTGTAGTAGAGCTATACGGGTGTGACCTTCCATGGATCCCATCTTTGGGGCCTTATAAGACGCTGGAAGCGAGTAACATACGGTACTACTATCACTCTTGGCGTAGCATGGTACGTCATACCATTCATTTGTGTGAGTTTTCAACCTTGTTTGTTGTTTGTTGGTTGTACGCTCTGATAGTATGGGATGCAGGAGGGTTTGTCCTCACTTGTTTGTGTTCCTTGGGTGTATGGGCGCCCATGGGACTGCAGGTAGGCTTATCGTTACTATTTCGCTCTATTGGTTCGTATTGTGGTTCTTATGACTTTGGATATTGTTAAGGTTAAACTTGGGCTTCCAGTTGTTGAATTCTTGACTTGAGATTGCATGGTTAGTTGGGTTATTGGTCATTGTATTCGAACATGTTTACTGTTTTCTTCTTCTCCTTATCTATTCGTTGAGGTTACCGGTATACCGCCTATTTTCTAATCTATTCTTTGTATACTTGTTGTTGCGAGGATCCCGGGTACGTGTTTCTTTCTTTCGCCTATGATGTGTATTTTTTTAGCTAGCCATATGTATTGTTCTTGCTTGTATTCCTTTTGTGCAGTTTCCGTGTACTTCTTCATTGCCTTTTGTGACTAGTTATTTTTTATTCTTCTTATTACTGCTCTTTTATCTTATATGTGCCCATTCGTCCTATGATACCTACTGGGTACCGGTTGCTTTGCAATTGGCGCTCATACTACACTGTGCATCTTCTGGTGCAGATCTTAGTATGGGCCATTACCGTTAGCTCATTGGAGACTCGTGCGAGGAGCTATTTTTGAGATATTTCATACTGAGGTGAGCTTTTGCCGACCAGAGCTTAACTTTTAGTAATCTTTTATATCATGTACTCTATTACTACTGAGAGATATATGTATCTATTATTTTGGATCATTTGTACTCCTTATATGTAGTTCCGTCTCTATGCTATGATACTAGGTTTTGGGGTTTTGGTTTATCTTCTGCATATGTATATATAGTCCTATATCTACTTTCTTTAGCTTATTTCCCTTGCTTCCGCTTATTTAGTTCATTTTTTCGCTAAATGGTTAGATGGTAGCCCATTACTAACCATTCTGGGCTACGGTGATTGGTTCGCCTACCGGAGGGTTGTAAGTGCTATCATGATCAAGAAATTAGTTTGTGAAAGAAATATTTATATTCTATGTTTAATTATATAGAATTATATAAATTTTACTTAAAGAAACATTTCACAATTATTTCAAATGAAAATCATGTTTAAAGATGCTTCCTTATTTCTCAAATTTATTTAAAATAAGAAATCGATTAAATAGTGAGTTTCTTGGTCTTAAATAAAATAATTATATTTTATAAAGTGATTATATTTAATTGTTAAGATTAAAAGATTATTTAATTGATTAAGAAGTTAACTCATCTTATTTAAAAATTTGGCCTAAATTCTCAGAATTAAGTCAATTCGACCATTTTTTGAATCGATTTGGTCGTCTTTTAATTTAAGTCTGACTATATTTTCAAAGCAATATCCATAAATTAATTTCTCATCAGATTACCGCCCCAGCCCAACGTTTAGCCCAATTTTCCCGCTGACCCGACCCACTCTATTTATTTCCTCTCATCAACTTATACAGCCCCACACGCATATACATTCACACCATGTACACACACACACGCACCCCTATTTTTCCACAAAAGCCCGTACACCCTAAACTTACCCGCATAATCCTTTTCAAACCATCCTCTTCTTCTTCTTCTCTCGACAAACAGATGCAACAGTGAACCAAATGATGCGGAACTCAACAAAACAAATCCAGAAATTCCATTAAACTACAATGATGCTTGTCCAATTTCATTCAAATTTTTCATGTTCCTTGCATGAATTTGACAGAAATGAATCCCCTTCAAGAAGCTTCTAGAATATTCTCAAACATAGATACCTCATCATCTCCAACGTCCCCCTCTGAGAAATTAGGAGAAAATTAATCATACTCCTACCAAAGGTACATTCGTTGCTTGAATCTAGTGGGATTGAATTCAAAATTCAAAATCCCTAAAGAATTATATTCGAAATCCCTAAATCTTTCCTCCCTATGTCGGTCCCAAGACCATCCTATAAATACCCCCTTCATATCTCTATTTTTAGGAGGACGAATGAGAATAATTCAAAATTTATAGGTTTAGGTCGAAATTAGAATCTCAGTTGGGTTTTTCGAAAGATCAAAAAGGTTTCTCTAAACTCGTTTCCTCTAAAATTTCATGGTATTCTAGAGGGTTTTTTCCTATTACCATTGAAATTAGAAAAAATTGTAGTTCATTGAAAAGTCTAAGTAATTCTAAAGCTCAACTCATCGTCCCAGTTCCTACACAAAAGGATGTAATATTCTCTCTTTTCATTCCAATTCTCACGGTGTGTTTAAATTTTGCTTTTAGATGTGTATGTTCTTTTTTCTAAGTTTAGTATGTTGAAATCCCATGTTTTTCTCCAATTTTACTATTGTGGTTTGTTATTCATTCGAAAACATGATTTTGAAGTGTGTTGCCTCGTTATATGATTGATTTGAATCTCGATGCTTGATGGTGCTTTAGGAAGTCTATGTTCCCGTGAATCTTTTTGATTGGAGATTTGATTCTTCCCCATCATAGAGCTTTCCGGCAGCATGTCTTGTTCTTCTTTTTGCTTAGTGTTAAGTTCAAATTCTTATGTTCGTCTATTGAGAAAGATTTACAAATTTTGATACATTTTTTACTTCAACCTAAAATTTGAGAATGCTCATTATTTAAGAATATGTAAAAGCTTTCTTTTAAGATTAAGGTATTTGGAAAACTGATCGGCATGTTATCTTTCTCTCTTATGTTAACTTAGACGAGGTCTACTCGAAACATTCAAAATTTTAACAAAAAGAGTCTAGTAGGTTAATTTTTGTGCATACGTGATACCTTAAGGTTGTGTTTCTTGCTAATCTTGCTCAGAAGATACTATGGTCTAAGGATGGTTATCATATATGTGTCCCTGGTTTACTTGTTTGTTTAGCAATGGAAATTGTGGTAAAAGTTTCACCTTGACTTCTTGAAATATTAATAACGTGAGAGTTGTATAGAACATGATTTGAAGTTAGGAATTAAACATTGAAAATATGCTTTTTCTACTATGCATGTTTTTTTTAATTGATAGAGCATGTGTGCTGCTTTTCCACTTTCTAGCAATTAGCTAAAAATTCTGAATTTGTTCTCATTTTCGTACTAAGTCTTGGTCTTCATGTGCTTTTCAACTAGTGAAATTTTGTCAATCCAGATATAGCTTACTTGTTTTTCTAATGATTTAACCTGCTCTTTCTAGTTGAAGTGTAAATATAAACTAGTTTACTGAGCATGTGTAATTGACCTATTCAGTCATTATTAAAAGGCACCTCATTATGGGTGAGATATTCGTGCGAAGAGAGGGTTAGAAAAACTTTCGGGCTGTGGAGTTGGAAATTTTTGGCTAGGCTAGTCTTAGATGAATTCGTAGCGAGGTAAGGTCTAGGGTAATCCGGGAAAGGATTGGTAAAATATCTAAGGTTGAGCTAATTTTTCCATTAGCTAAGTCATTAAGGAGTCCGTAGGACTTTTCGGAAGTGAATTTGGGTGAGTAGCTCTCCCGATATCGAAGTTGACGTGAAAGGATTAGTTCAGAACGTTAAGATTTCGAAGTTTGTTATAAAATAGGAAACTTTGGGGGCCTATTCGAGGTTATGTCCCATATCAACCGCTATAGCAGTTGACACGGTGCTACAGTAACGACTGCTACAATGGAGAAATTTATGCTGTAGTAGAAGTCAAGGTGGTCAACTCTGCTATATCAGGTAGCTACCGCTATAGCGGTAACATTATAACTAGATTGGGCTGCTATAGCGGGATAATGGGACCAGAAAACCTAAAAAATAGGTTTTATAATTTCATTCTCTCCTCTTCAGTTTCAAAGAGGCGAGGGTTGCTCCAAAAACCTTCCTAGGCTTCTCCAAGGCCTTGGAGCCATAGGGACGGGAGATTTCGGCTAAAGAGGAGCAAAACCATGGATTTCGGGCTTGTTCTTATTCAGGAAATGCCTTCACAAAGTCATATTCTTCTTGTTAAGACCTCTGCGGCTGATGCATGGCATGCAGGTAGGCTATGTTTTTCATCGAGTAGACTTAGACCTGTATCCATTTTATATTATTGTTATAGAATGACAGGAGGATTCATGTTTAGGCCTTCGGGCACAGAGTCTGGAGGAATATTGTATTGTCTAGCTGGATTTTTTGAATGGGAATGAGGGGGTTAGGGTAATGTATTTCATTTTGGGCTATTTATATTTGTTAATTGATATGTGATGTTAGAATTCAGGAAAACTAGATTGTGGGGTAGGTTCAGGGAACCGGAAATGTTATGAATTAAATATGTGGTTAGTTATAGCGGGTTTTTGGGATGATCTCAAATAAGGAAAATGGAATAAACAGGAAGGGTTGGAGTTTCAATGTTATGGGATGTTTTCCCTAAACTGTATTTGTTTTAAAGAAGGGATCTATATGTGTTGTTGTGACTATATGTGTATAGAGAGCAATCCGGAGTTAGTCTTCGGATGGGTTATCAAGATTGAGGTTATGAGCCATGTTGCCAGGTAGGTGATGGTTATTGTTTTCCCAACGCAAATATGTGTTCATGTAACTATGGCTTTGCATTGTACGTGCATTGCATGCCTAAGGAATAGAACTGTGAATGTCAATTATGTGAAATGAGCATGCTTTGTTGCTCGTTGGTTTACAAGGGTGATGTTCTTCATTTATTAGTGACTTGTTAGATTGTGTGTGATATTCGGTTGGCTCAGGTACCACTCCTGGTACGGGATACTCATGGTTGGCTAGGGTACCACGCCCAGTACAGGTTATATATCAATTGGCTCAGGTACCACGCCTGGTACAAGTTTTATTATGGTTGGCTCGGGTACCACACCTGGTACAGGATTAATTACTATATGTGTGATAGTTCCTTGAGTAAATCAGGCTTATTTTTTATTGGTGTTACTTACATGTTGGTTCATTGAGTGAACCGCATTTATCTGTTATTGGTGTTCATTACATGTTCGTTTCCTGAGAGCGCTAGGATTTAGTATTAATCGACATACATATTGGTCCTTGAGGGGCTGAGTTTGTGTGCTTAGATGATAAGGTGGTTTCGTCTGTAAATCGGGTTACATGTTAATGCCATAAAAAATGTCCTAGGGATCTTTGGGTGGTACGGGTTGCTTATAAGTTGTGACATAATTATATGTTGTTTGGTTACTTGCATAGTCGAGCATGACTTATATGGTTGTTTAGTCCGGTTGTTGACAAGGGGTCTTATTGATAGTCATATTAACTTGGTTATTTTATATCATCTAGTATATATTTGGTTAATGTCGTACCTTTGTAATTCCCATTTCGGGTAAGAGTGACAGGCCGGTTAACGGTGATGTCTGGACTAGTTGGTCACAAGACTAGGGGTCGTAGGGCGTATTGCTTGATGGGTTCAAGACATGTGAACTTGGAGGGCCCAGGATCCTAAAGAGCCAAGTTTGACTGAATTAGTGAAACAAGGCTAGTATTTTGTTAGTGCTTGAACCGGTGGGGTGTCAAGGGTAAGCAACCTTCGGGGTTGAATACATGGAAACTCAAAGGTAATCCATCGTTTGTCTAAGGTCTGAGGTTAAGGTGTTTGACCTAGGATCCTAACTTGAGTCCGGGTGGCGAATAAAGGTCTTGTAGGTTGCCTCTAAACTAGATAGTATGGGTGAATAGTAAACCTGATTGTTGAGACTGGAATCACGGAGGTGCTTATAGTAGTGGGCATGGTGTATGACTTGGGAAGTCTAGTGTAAGGTGTAATTTGGGAAGTCTTAGAGTTAAATGTGTCTTGAGAGGTCCTAGTGATAATGTGATTGTGGGAAAGTCCTAGGTATTACATTGGACCAGGAGGGAATAGTATAGAGTCTCCCAACTACGGAGTTGGAAGCGAAATGTGGTAGGAAGGCTTGGGACAGAATGTACAAGTTGTAGCGGTAATAGTCCTAAAGTAAGAGTGGATGTTCAAGGAATGGATATAATTGTAATTTATTGCATATTTTCTCTTGATTTCTATTATGATGGTATGTAGTGAATTTGGATCGACCTAAGATTCCTACCAGTATGTGTTGTTTGTACTGATACTACTCTTCCTATACCTTTATTGGGTGTGGTCTGGTTGCAGGATTAATGATGTTTCTTAGGTACATGACGATAGCGATCTCCAGCAGCTTCTACTCTTTGTTTCCACGGTGGAAGTTGTGTCTTCTCTATATTTCTTGTATTTTTCTTGTAGTAGCTCTTGTACTTGTTTAGACTAGTTCCTGGAGAGGTTTGTTTTCAAATTGAAAAGGGTTTTACTGTATTTCAAATTTGTAATGTTTTCTTTTTCAACAGAAAAGGGTTAATTTCTCATGTTTCACTCTTAATTTCCGCATTTACCTATTTTTTCCTAAATTTAATTACTTCACATATTTTCTAATTCTCCCTTCTCTTTCTTATGCATAAAATCTCTCAAACGAGTCCAATTGGACTCCCTATTCCCTTGTATTCGATAATCTTCAAGTTGAAGCCTTCACAAAGAACAAGCAAGTTTATATATAATGATATACAACAATATACAGAGGGTAGAAGGTGATATATAGGTTGCAAAAAATGAAGAATGGGCCAAAGCCCAAAAATGCTGATAATAAAGTTCATTTTGGACTGATATGCGACCGATATACATGAAACATAGGGAAAAGTGTTGTTGATATATAACTGATATACAGGTTCAAATGGGCTACAAAGTCCATTATTTCTCAAAGCCCAAACCTGGACAAATCTCAAATAGGCTGAAAAGGCCAAATTCTTTCGTAATCTCCTTCCTTGTAATTTATTTATTATTTGTTTGTATTAGCACTAACTTTAATTAATCTAGAAGGGGTAGGAAAATCACGATCGGGATAGCGAACCAAAAGCTATAAAATGCGGGTGTGAGTCTTTTGTTGAAATGGAATGGTTTCTTTTTATCTTTGTATTTATTATTTATCGTGAATGGGAGAATCATTACACATTGTATGTCCGAGTGGCGTATTTTTTGGTTTTATGCACCGTAATTCTTCCTCTGCCAGGCTTGGGCAGAATAGTAGTATAACGAAAAAGCCTTACTCGTCATTAAAATCATTGCTCGCGACAATTTTTATATTTTTCATTCTTGATTTTTACTTACTAGTTTGAATTTCTCATTTAGTTCTTCTTTGTTAAAAATAGAATAAAAATGAACTTCTTGTGTTAATTTTTATTTGAAATTGTAATGACCCGCTTGGTCATTTATGCATGTTCACCTTTCTTGTACCATTAAAACTTGCCTGTAGCGGTCTCAAGTCATTTATGGCTTATTGGGACCAGTAGTTTGGTGCACGGGTCATTTGTTTGGTTTTTTTGGCCGTTCCTTATTTTAGAGCTTTAGGCTTTTGAAATCATCGACTTTAGTCAACATTCTTTGTGAATGTGCTTATAATCAAACTTTGATAGTTTTATTAGCTCCGGAGTGTGGACTTTGGTCTAGTAGGACATTTGGTCAGGATCCAGGAGCTTTTCATCTTTGAATTCTCTCGCATTCTGTGTTTTCAGGCCAATTGGGTTTGTTTGGTTGACTTTGGTCAACATTCGGAGAAGACGGGCTCGGATAGAAATTTTATCAGCACTGTTAACTCCGAAATGTCGAGTTTGTGTTAGGTAGTTGGTTGGTTCGGGTCCCGGGTGAGATGAGCTAATTTTAGATGTTTGGTTGGCATAAGTTAGTGTTGACTTGGGTCAAAATTCCTCTGAGATGACCTCGTATTGAAGTTTCATCGACTCCATTGATTTTGTAATGTTGTTTGCACTCTTTAGCATTATTAGTTTGTGAATATCGTATTTTGATTGTGCCCGGAATTCCCCGTTGAGTTTTTCAAAAGTTGCAGATTTTGTTGTTGCAGGTGCAGGCCTCAGGAATAGATCGCAATCGCTATTTCTTTTCCTCATGATCGCGATGAAGCGTTTTGTCCCTTGCTCTTCACTATCGTAATGTCCCTTGTTGCGACCGTGATGAAGCTTTCTATCCATTGTTCTTCATGACCGCTTTGCTAGTCCTTGTGATCACGATGGTCTAGTTAGCATGGTCCACGCGACCGCGAGGGGTCCCTTCGCGATCGCGATAAAGGACCCCTGGGTAGTATATATAAGCCTCCAACTTCGTCTTCTTCACTCTAAAAACCAATTTCTCCATTAATAATGGCTCCAAGCTCGTCTAAGCATTATTTTGACTCAATTCTTGGGTGTTGGGGTGAAAATTTCTTGGCCTTGATCGTTCCTCCATCATTATTGGTTAGTTTTATCTACTTAAATCCGTTAAATTCATTCCCTTTGATTCTTAATTTGTTCTTGAAGTGGCTTCCTGTTTTGAGCCATTTCCCCTGATTAAATTTCTTCATATTTTGAGCATGCATACTTAGGAGTGTGGTGATCATGGTGCGCTCTTCTATTTTTGGTTTTGGGTTGCAGGGCTGATACGCCCAAATTATAGCTCCAATTATGAAGCGTAAGCGGTCGTCGTCAAATATAGAACCCAACAAAGGTTGGGGTCGATCCCACAGGGAATAAGGTGCAAATTAAATCGTTAGTGAATTAGTTGACTAGTAGTCAATAGTTTCCGGTAAATTGCGGGGGTTTCTGTGATCAATATTTGAACAATGCAAATAACTAATTGCGAGTTTCAACGAGTTTTAATCAATATGAGAATGAACTAGGGAAGTGTTCACCATGGTGTCGCAACAATTTCGACTCAAAGCTTAACCGGGTTCGTTCTATATGCATGCCACGATGTGATTGAATTCACGGTATCATCTAAACGTTTCTCAACCAAATAGACGAATTTCCTTTTCAATTCTCTCGAACTTGAAAAGGTGAACTTTCTTATTTCAATCCTAAACATCGAGTATATTAATCTAGTTACAACATTAATCATAAGACGAGAGTTGGTAGTCTCGAATCCTCGTAGTTAATCAAATTTCCCGGTTTTAATCTCTTTGTTCAAGCAAATTAAACCTAGGCATGTCCTAATATTTGCAACCACTAGAAAACGTTAATAATGAATGATTAACAACGTGACAATATAAATATTGAACCTTAGGCTACCCGGAATCTATATTGCTACTCTTGCTATGGCTCCCACAACCCTAGTTGTGGGCGTTTTAGCCACTCATACTTGCAAAGCGAAAGAATGAAGAAATAGTATTCATAATAATAAGAAAATGTTCTTACAAAATAGATGAACACAAGCTTCAAACTTTCCAAGAACAATAAGCCAAAATCCCAAGAGCAATCGAAGAAGAAGAAGAAAACGTGTTTTTCGTATTTTTCCTCTCAAAAAGTCGCTCAAAATAGTCTGACAAGTCTTAGTTAAAGAATGATTAAAATAACCCTAACACTGGGTATTTATAGTAGTCCAGGAAATAAAGTCATAAAATAGAATTTTCGGAGTCCCGCTTCGCGTTGACGGGTCGCTTGACGGACCGTCAGCCATGCGACTGGCCGTCACTCCAAGCCATCGCCACTATCCAGTGCATGCTCTCCGTTAGCTCCAACTTGACGGCTTAGCCAACGGACCGTCACCCATTCGACTGGCCGTCACGCCAACCGTCACCACTATCCAGTGCCTCCTTTAGCTGCTGCCAGATTTGGTGGCTCCTCTGACGGTCAGTCACCTGTGTGACGAGCCGTCAGGCCCTCCGTCAAGCATAACCCATGTTACTTAGCTTGAGTATTTTTCACTTCCTTTTTATCCTTGTCTCCATTTCCTACAGATACAACATAAAAACATCAAAAACCACAAAAGTTGCTTGAAAACTTGCGACTATCCTTATTTAAACGCGTCAAATGTGCCGTAGAATCCCGACACATCAAGGGCCCACGGGCTCGCCAATGACCAGAATTTTGACCCAACTATTTCTATAGCATTATGGGTATCGTTAGACTTGTTTTGATGTGTAGATTATAGTTTTGATAGTGTTTCTGTGAATTGGAGCTTCCCGAAGTAGTTTGAGCCTGGACAACATCATTCACGCAGCTACTCATCGGATGATAGGTAGGTTATTGCTTTCCCTACTTAGACTGTGTGTATATAGGCTATAACTACATTAATTAGCATCCTTGGGTGGGTTGTATTAGGTTGGTACCCCAGACCTTGCCCATCTTTTCTGTCCATTTATTTCATACATTGATTGTAGTACTTGTGTAGTATTGTATATTACCTTTGTGGTCCTGTGTGGCCTTTTATTAACTTTGGAATATAGATGGTGGGTTATTTGGTAATGTCTGTGAGTCCCGGACATAGATATATCCTTTTAGGTTGGTAATTATCTGTTGTAGAGCTGAGAGCATGTGCAACGCCGGTAGGAATTGTTTGTGAGTTGTTGGGCTATCCTTTTATATGAGAGCATATCCTTTTCTAAACTTTGCATGGCCCCGAGGGCCTATTTTCGGTACATGACTTAGAAAGGACTTTTAAATTGAGTTTTATGAAACCTTTATGAGTAAAAGGGATATTACGATGATTTTATTACTAGGCTTCATTTTGATACTAGGCTCGGTTGGGTCTTAGCACTAGACATTGTTTTCTACGGATTTAGATGCGGATACGAGCCAGGCACCCTATTTTGAGATTTTGATACTTGATTTTTGTTTTAGACCCGGATATGCTCTGAGAACCCTCGATGAGGGTTATTGAGACATTACTATTGCTTTAGACCCGGATACGCTCCAAGCAACCTTGATGGGGGTTATCAAGATTACTACTACTGATTTCGACTCGAATTGAATATGAGCACATACTACGAGATCCCAACTATTGAGATATATTGAGTTTTGTGTTAGTATGTGGTCTACGAGTAGACCTCCATGGACCCTACAATTTAGGAATAAGTGTTATAGACCAATCTCGCTGAATATCCCTCCAAAACTGAGATGTGAACTGAGTGCCACGGTCTGAAATGATAGAAGCTAGGCACCCGTGCAATCGAACAATCTCACGAATGTAGATCTGAGCTAGCCTCTCTCGCCATAAGAAGTATGAACCGGCAAGAAATGTGCTGACTTAGTCAGCCTATCAACAATCACCCATATGGAATCAAACCCATGAGAAGTACGAGGCAAACCAACAACAAAGTCCATAGTAATCCCTTCCCACTTCGACTCAGGAATGGAAAGTCGCTGCATCAAACCACCAGGTCTCATGTGCTCGAACTTAACCTACTGACAGTTCAAGAACCGAGATACGAAATCTGCTATATCCCGCTTCATACCACTCCACCAGTAAAGTTGTCTCAAGTCTCTATACATCTTTGTTGTGCCAGGGTGAATGGAGTATCTAGTACAATGTGCCTCATGAAGTATCAACTTAATCAAATCACTAATCCTCGGAACACAAAGGCGACTATCAAACCTCAGAACCCCATCTGAATCTAGAATAGCCCGATTGGTCTCACCCTGAACAACCCGATCACGAAGGTCACACAACTGCTGGTCCTCAAACTGACGGCTCTGAATCTGATCAATCAAAGTAGAACGAACCTCAACACTGGCGAGAACTCTGCTAGGATCCGACAAGTCAAGCCTAACCAAATGGTTAGACAAGGACTGGATGTCCAAGGCCAATGGTCGCTCTGAAACTGAAAGAGAACCTAGGCTACCCATACTCACTGCCTTCCGGCTCAAGGCATCCGCTACCACGTTTGCCTTTCCCAGATGATACAGAATAGTGAAGTCATAGTCCTTCAGTAACTTGACCCATCTCCTCTGTCTCGAGTTCAACTCTCGCTGACTCGTGATATACTGAAGACTATGGTGATCGGTGAAGATCTCACAGTGAACTCCATATAGGTAATGCCTCCAGATCTTAAGCGCGAAAACTACCGCCGCCAACTCTAAGTCATGAGTGGGGTAGTTTCGCTCGTGAACCTTCAGCTGCCTCGACGCATATGCTACTACTCGGCCCTGCTGCATCAACACAAAACCAAGACCAACCCCAGAAGCATCACAATACACGGAGAAGCTCTGACCCTCAACCGGCAAAGTCAAAACTGGAGCTGAAGTCAATAAGGCCTTAAGCCTCTGGAAGCTATCCTCACACTGATCCGACCACTGAATGGGACATCCTTCCTAGTCAGCATAGTCAAGGGTGCTGTGATGGGGGAAAATCCCTCAACGAACCGTCTGTAGTAACCTGCTAACCCAATAAAAGCTGCGGACCTCAGTAGCAGTAGTAAGTATAGGCCAATCACAAACCGCAGAAATCTTTCCCGGGTCAACCCTTATCCCATCCTTAGACACTACGTGCCCTAGGAATGCAACTGACCCAATCCAAAACTCGCACTTTGAGAACTTGGCATAGAGCCGATGATCTCTCAAAGTCTGGAGTATAACCCTCAAGTGCTGCTCATGCTCATCTCTACTACGCGAGTATACCAAGATGTCGTCTATAAAAACTATCACAAATGAGTCCAAATACTGGCCAAGAACCCTGTGCATCATGTTCATAAAGGTTACGGGGGCATTAGTCAACCCAAAAGACATCACTAGGAACTCATAATGGCCATAACGTGTCCTGAATGCTGTCTTAGGGATGTCCTCCGCCCTAATCCTCAACTGATGGTAGCCAGACCTCAAATCAATCTTCGAAAACATGACTGAACCCTGAAGCTAGTCAAACAAATCATCAATCCTCGGCACCGGATACCTATTCTTCACTGTCACCCTATTCAGCTGCCGATAATCAATACACATGCGCATCGACCTATCCTTCTTCTTCACGAAGAGAATAGGAGGACCCCACGGTGACACACTAGGTCTAATAAACCCCCTTAGCTAACAGATCCTGGAGCTGATCCTTAAGCTCCCTCAACTCAGCAGGAGCCATACGGTAAGGAGAAATAGAAATGGGCCTAGTGCCTGACTCTAGCTCAATAGAGAATTCAATATCTCTCTCAGGTGGAAGGCCTGGCAAGTCGGTAGGAAACACATCGAGGAAGTCTCTAACCATAGGAACAGACTCAGGAGAAGTGGGGTTAGCACTAACATCTCGGACATATGCTAGATAAGCTAAACACCCACGAGAAATCAACTTCCTAGCTCGAAGTCAAGAGATGATCCCAGATGGTGCATGGCTAACAGAACCCTGCCACACAACCGGGGATACACCGGGCACAACTATGGTAATGGTCTTGGCATAAAAATCCAAAACCACATGGTGAGGGGATAACCAGTCCATGCCCCGTATCACATCAAAATCTAGCATATCAAGAATCATCAAATCACCCTAAGTCTCTGAATCACCAACAGATAACATACAGGATCTCACAATCCGATCCACTATTAAAGAATCTCCTACTGGGGTCAAAACAGAAACAGGAATAGATAATGGCTCACTAGCCAACCCCAAACAAGGCACAAAGTAGGCAGATACATATGAACAAGTGGATCCAGGATCAAATAAAGCCATAGCAGACTGATGGCACATAGAAATCGTACCTGTAATCACAGCATCTGAGAACTCTGCCTCTAGTCTCCTAGGGACCGCGTAAAACTGACGATGACCTCCACTTGCCCGACCGCCATCCCTACCACCTGCTCTACCGCGCGGAGCACCACCTCTACTCTAACGACCACCCCCTCTAGCCGGAGGCTAAACTGCTCGTAAAGGCTCGACCAACTGAACTGTACCCTGCTGAGGGCAATCTCTAGCAAAATGACCAATCGCACCACAAGTAAAACAAGCCCCTGACGGCCTACTCAGTCGAGATGAACCAGCAGATCCCGTATGACCACCATGACCTGATGCCCCAGAAACTGTACCCCTCAAAGACTGGCTGCTATAGCCCTGATGGCTGCTCTGACCCTGCTCGAACTGGGTACAACCGAATGTTTGAAGGGAAGCCTGAACCGGTCGGCTGGACTGACCTTGGTGCTGCTGTGGCTGATAACTCCGACTCCACTGGTCAGGACCTCTACCGCCATATCTGGAACCACTATAGACACCTTGATATCGAGGCCTCTTATCTCTGGGACCCTGATCATGTCGCTTTAAGTCCTCCACAGTGCGGGCATAGTCTACAATAGCCTAGAATGACCGACCACTGGTAATTAAAATCTCAGCTGGCTGCCTGATCTCTAGCCTCAAACCCCATACAAATCTGCGAATCCTATCTGCCTCGGTAGGAATGATCATAGCTCTGAACGGTGCTAGCTGGTGAAAATGGGTCTCATACTCCGAGATAGTCGTAGACCCCTGCACAAGGTGAGTAAACTGCTCCCTGCGACTCTCACGATCACTCTGAGGTAGGAACTTGGCCATAAAGGCCTCATAAAACTCAGACCAGGTCAAAGGAGGTGACGATGGTGGTCTACAAGCAACCTAGGCCCTCCATCATAACTTCGCTGGGCCCTCCAACTGATAGGTAGTATAACCAACCCCGTGAGTCTCCAACAAACCCAAATGAGGCAACATCTCCTCACAGGTGGTAATAAAGTCATGTGGATCCTGTCCAGAAGTACCAGCAAACCTCGGAGGTGCTAACCTCAAAAACCTACCCAACGCCTTCTGCTCTGACTCTGTCATAGCTGGGAGAGGAGCAAGAGGTTGTGCAACCAATGGAACCGGAATGACCTCCCCACGGGGAGACATAGTAGCAGGCTGCGCTCCTGAGCTCTGTGCACCCAGGGCTGTCCCCTGAGTGGGTGTCTGCGCCACCTCAGAAGGCCGCTCTCCAATCATACCCAAAAGCTGTAATAGTAACCCCTGAATATCTGGAGACTGAGCTGCGGCTGAAGCTGGCACAAAAGAGGGCACTGGAGCTGGTACTGGAGTTGGCGCTGGAGTTGGCGCTGGAGCTGGTGCTCGAGCTGGTGCTAGAGCTGGTGGTACCTGGGCTGCCCCCTGATCCACATGCTGCTCGGGCTCTATCTCTACTCTAGCAGCCCTAGCAGGTGCCACTGCTCGAGGGCATCCTCGACCCTTAGCTGGGGTGGGAGGCTCATCTCCGCGTGATGCCGATGATCTCGTACGAACCATCTGCGGGAGAATGAAGTAGAACAAATGAGATTTCCAGAAATTTCAAGGGTTCCACGCACGACACAGAAGCAATGAAAGAGTCAAATTTCCTAAAATGCCACTGTAGCCTCCCAAAGATTGAGTACAGACGTCTCCGCCCCGATCCGCAGGACTCTACTAGACATTGGCTCCTATACCGATGACACCGATGAACCTAAAGCTTTGATACCAAGTTGTCATGACCCAATTTCTCGGTCATGATGGCACCTATAACCCCCGGTAGGTGAACCAATCCCCGTAGCCCAGAACAGTTAGTAATGGGCTACTATCTAACAAATAAGGGAACAAGACGAAGAGAATAGATAAAAGGGATATAAACATATACATATGCGGAAACTAAACCAAACCCCAAGACCTGGTATCATAGTATAGAGCCAAAACTACATACATGGAGTGCAAACGGTCCAAAATAATATATACAGATGTCTCTGAATGGTAATAGAGTACATAAAGCAAAAGATAAACTAAAGCTAAGCTCCGATCGCCAAGAGCTCACCCTCAGTCTGAAGTAGTCCCCAACAGATCTCCAAGCACTAATCACAACGATCTATTGGCGATGGCCCACGCTAGGATCTACACCCAAAGATGCAGGGGGGTAGGGTGAGCACCAAATGTGAAGCATAAGGTACCCAGTAAGTATCATAGGCCGACTGGGCATTTATAAGATAAAAGCGTAGTAACAGACAGAATAGAAGCAAGCAGTCACAGAAATCAACGAAAGGTACACAGGAACTAGCCCAGAGGGAAATCAACAGAACCACATGTGAGGCCAGTAAGCAGAATATACACACCATAGGCACAGGTGAAAGTAAGACATAACGCACCTGGGGTCCTTGTAAGTAACAGTGTATACATAATAAGTTTACAAAATGGACGGTATACCGGTAACCTCAAGTGTAAGAAGAGGGAAAGAGTAATGATAGACATGCTCAGGGATATGAATCAAACTCAACTAATCATAGCAATCTCAAATCCAGAAACTAACAGTCTAGCAGTAACCAATTTCATACTTAACCGTAGCAGGGAACAATTCTGTAAGTAAATAGCAAAAGTCTACCTACAGTCCCCCGGCCGCCCATACAACCGAGGAACACAAACAAGTGAAAACAAACCCTCCGGCATCCCATACTACCGGAGCGTACATTCAACAAACAACAAACAAGGGTGGAGCCTCAAACGATGAATGATATGATGCATGAAGATCTCAAGTGAAATGGTATCCCTGTATGAACCTCCTCCGGTGCCGATCCGGCCCAGCAGGTAGGTTCTATGGAAGGACATTGCCCGTATACCTCTACTCCACCGTATACCCTTCCTCCGGCACACGCAGCTCATAGCCCCTGGCCCGGATGGCAAGGTCCATGGAGGTCCCAGACCCCATACTAAAACTCAGTATCAAACATGTCGTCCGAAAGCAAGTTTGGGTTCAAGATAGAGACCCAGTCTCTAATATGCATGCCCAGACCCTGTCCAGGACTAAAGTAGTAGGAAAATGTCTCAAAAGCCCCTCCAAGGGTGCCCGGGCATAACCGGGTCTAAACAATAGAAAGTCATCTCAGGTGCTCGGTCTGACCGAGGCTAAAATCATTTCAAGTAGCAAGAAAACCCAACTAGTACCCCGGCCCTGCCGAGTCTAGCGTTAATCGTAAAACTGGTGATTTAAAACATAATTTTACTTTCTTTTACCCAGGAATATTCACAAGTTAAATCAAACCATTTCCAAATCATTTCCATCAAAAACAGGCCCCCGGGGCCATGCAAGGTTTAGAAAATAGTGCAAGTAGGCCCGAAGCCAAACCGTAGTAAAACATGGATAAAACCTCTTTAAATGCATGGAAATGGTATGATCACACACAATAGCCGCCCAGCAGCTCACAATCCACCTATCGACCCTTCACAGGCCCACAGCTACTCAGCAAGCATAACCAGCCTAGAAGGATAATTCTATGCCTGGGACTCGCAGACATTCCCAAAATCCCACCTTCTATGTTTCAGAGTCAACAAGTCCCCACAGGACCACAAGGGTAAATAAAATATATCGGCAAGTACTACAAACAACGGAGGAACAAAAGTAGGCGGACATGAATAAAGCGGTCGAGGTTTGTGGTGCCAACCTAATAATCCAACCCAAGGATGCCAGCTAGTACAATTTTATCCGATATATGCTAAGTCTAGGGAATTTAAACCGTAACCTACCTGTCGTCCGATGACAAGCAGCTAGGACGACGATGTCCAAGCTCGAACCACCCCGAGAAGATCCGAAATGAAATGCGACACAAATTAAGGCTTGAATAACTTGACGTAGACAATCAAAATATATTTTCCACTAAAAATTTCCTTCACAGTTGGCGTGCGTAGATTACAGAAACTATATTGTATTTATTTTCATAATCCAATTCAAATTCACGATGCAGAAGCTAAAGAGAATATGTTACTTTTTTTCTTATTCAAAATAAAGTCCTACTTACTATATATAGTAATCTAATAATTAGTAAAAGCCCCCTATTAAAACCATTAAATGCCATGTGTTAGACACCTAGTAGCTACAAATATGTTGGCTACTTTGCCTCACCTCCACGTGTTGTAGAGGTGGCAACATTCTAATTATTTCCATCCTGTTATGTATGTATTCGGGTATTGCATAAATTCGTGGTATAATAAATATAACTTTTTAAATATACCATAATTCATAGAAAATTATTTCAAACAAAACCTACTATATTATAATAATCATCTCTTGGAACTCTCCCTTATGTTTTCTAATAGTTTCAGAACTGAAATGGCATTTTAAAACGTGAAGTTGAGGCTTTAAATTGATTTTGACCCGACCCGGTTTGCGACCCGATTTCTGCCAGACAGTCTGCGGTAAAACAGTAATAACTTTTTACTCCGAGATCAGTTGGACATGAGGTTTTATGCGTTGGAAACTAGACTCGTAGACCTTCGATTTGGTATTTTGGAGGACTTCTAAATCTTTATATATTGAGAGAAAAGCTTTGAGACATTTTACCCAAAGTTCAGAAAATTTATTAAAGAAACTTACGATAACTTTTACCGACTTGCTTGACTTCAAAACTTATCATACGACCAAACAAATGGACCCGACACTGAAATACCAGTCCTGACAAGTCTTAAATGATTTGGGGCCACTACAAATAAGCTCTAACGGTACAAGGAAAACTTATACGTGGAAATGACCGGAAGGGTCATTACAAGGCATCTGCCACTATATTGGCCTTGCTTGGATGATAGATGATATTCATGTCATAGTCCTTCAATAACTTCAACCACCTACACTGTCTTAGAATTAAGTTCTTCTAGTTGAATATATACAGTAAGCTACAATTATTAATGTACACCTTACAATGAACCATATAGAAGTAATGCCGCCACAACTTTAACACAAAAACTACCACCACCTTCTCTAAGTCATGAGTGGGGTATTTTTTCTCATGGGTCTTCAATTACCTCAAAGAATAAGCTATCACATTCCCCTTCTGCATAAAAACCCCGCCAAGTCCAACTCCTGAAGAATCACAATACATGGTAAAACCTTTACCTTTCACATATAAGGTCAAGATAGGTGTTGAAGTCAACAAAGCTTTGAGATTTGGAAAGCTCTCCTCATACTCCTCGGACCAATGAAAAACAACATTCTTCTAAGTAAATTTTGTCAAATGAACTGCAATAAAAGAGAAGTCGTGCACGAACCACCTATAATAGCCATCCAAACTAACAAAACTCCTAATCTTAGTCGGTAAAGTAGTCCTGGACCAATCTTGAACCACCTCAACCTTGGCCAGATCAACCATAATACCATCCTTGGACACAACATGTCCTAAAATGCCATAAAATTAAGCCAAAACTCACACTTTGAGAACTTAGTGTAAAACTTCTCATCCCTTAACCTCTGGAGTACAATCCTTAAATGCTTCATATGATCCACCTCACTCTTGGAATACACCAAGATATAATCAATGAATACAATTACAAAGGAATCAAGATATAACTGAAATATCCTATTCATGAACTCCATAAATGTTTCTAGGGAATTAGTCAACCCAAATGCCATCACTAAAAACTCATAATAACAATATCGAGTCTTGAAAGACATCTTAGGGATATCCAAAGTACTAATCCTCAACTGATGGTAGCCCAACCTCAAGTGAATCTTTGAAATACTGAAGCACCCTAAAGCTGATCAAATAAATCATCAATGTGCGAAAGAGGATACTTGTTCTTGATGGTCACCTTGTTCAACTATCGATAATATATACACGTGAACATAGACTCATTATTCTTCTTCATGAACAACACCAAACAACCCTAAGGTGAAACACTGGGCCTAATATAGCCCTTACTTAACAAGTCCCGAAATAGGTCCTTCAACCCTTCAACTTCATAGGAGCCATCCTATAAAGAGGAATTGATATGGTCTAAGTGCCTTACTCTAAGTTAATAGCAAAATTGATATATCTATCTAGAGGAACAATTGGAAGATCCATAGGAAACACATCTATGAACTCCCTCACTATACTCACTGACTCCAAAGAAGGCGTATCAGCACAAGTATTACACACATATGCCAAATAAGAAAGATAAAGCTTCTTCATTAACTGTTGAGTCTGAAGAAAGGAAATAATTCTCTTTGGATATAAACCCTGAGTATCCTTCAAATCCATCCTCGGTGCGCCTGGCATCACTAAAGATATTATCAAAATCTACCATATCTAGAATAATCAAATTTTCCCAAGTATCATACCCCAAAAGAGTCACAATACAGGATCGGTACACCCAATCCACCATTAAAAATCATATACCGGGGTGGTAACACAAATGGTCATAACAAGAGACTTACACACTATATAAATATCCGAAGAAAAATACACTCACATATATGAATAAGTAAAACCGAGATCAAATAATATTGAAGCAGGCCAATGGAAAATTGGGATGATACCTATAATAATAGCATCAGAGGCCTCTACCTTAGGTCTACCTAGGAATGCATAACAATTACCATGTCTACCCCTGAACTAAGTTACTCCACGACCATTATCATGAGTTACCTGGGCTCCACCCCTGGCACTTTGAGATCCATCTCTACCACTGTGTGCACCTCTTTTAGCCTATGGTACTGGTGCTCGATAAGTCTATATCTGAGAACTCTATTGTGGATGACCCTACCCATACCTGAGGCACATTCGAGTGTAATTACCAAACTCCCGATAATCAAAGCATCCACTAACTATAGTAAGCACATGAAGTAGACCAAATGAATTGGTCCCCTATCGCAACCTAAAAACCCAGGATGAGAACCCTAGGTATCTGATCCAAACTTTGACCACTTGGAGCACTCGCCCAGAATAAGCACTATAAAAAATTTGCAATGTTGCCTAACTTGTCTACTATGCTAATAACACTTACCACTACCTGAGAAGTCTCTACCCCGAAATAATGAACCACAAAACCACCATGACTATGAGCATTCTTGCCACCACCTCGATAAGCATTGCGATAAATGCCCTCAATATTCCTAGAATCATTCACTATTTTCTAGAAGGTACCACAGTAGTCACTAACTACACTATAGCCAATTGAAGTAGAGTAGTCAATCCCTTCACATACATCCTAATTTTCTCCTCCTCTAATGGAATACTCATTAAGACATGCCTTGACAGGGCATAAAAACTCCTCTAATACTCGGTAACCATCATGGTACCCTGCTCTAAGACATCAAAGTTATCTTAATCTCCCTTAAGCAATGAGGCATATACTATATAAACTCATAGAACTATGTCTATGTCATAAGAGGAAAATGTGTTGGTCTACAACCAAGATACCATCAAGGCCAAAGTTAAAAAAAGAAACAACATAGAAAACTCAAAATATAAAAAAAATAAAATGCAAGGCTGTCTAGGCCATTTCCTGGTAACCACTACTAATAACATGGACAATAAGGCCACGAGAGACTACAAAACCAAAAATAGATGTCTACAAGCCTCTAAGATGAAAAACCGCTAACATATAGTTAAGATAGGGCCCTGACATGCCTGTCAGCTACACAAAGTAAAATAAGACTCCAGACTTAGCTACTCCAAAAAGAATAGAGTGTACAAACTATCTGTAGAACTCTACCACATGCAATGAGGAAACCTAACTACCTAATAACCTATAGGAATGCAATGGCCTCTCGGTAGTAGGGATGTTAGTATGAAATAATGTATCGAGTATGTAAGGCAACAAAATTACTGAAATAGCATAATAGAAATCAAATTAGCAAATGACATATAGCCAATAACTTGCAGCCAAACCTACTTTCTCTCGACTCATCTTATATCACCACAGTACGAACAAATACACCAAGCCTGGGACGTCTCCTATATAGCAGACAATAACAATTTAAAGCCTTTATACACAATAATATGAAATGCAATATTGGTGTAGGTGAAAACCCCCAATTTGCATATTTATGTTGGTGAACTAATGCACATGATTATATGTGTTTCAGGGAAAAATGTGGAAGAAATGGACCCAAAAGAATAAAAGATCCAAAATCAAAGTGTTATAGACTTAGAGGAAATTCTAAGATAGGTGTGGAAGGGCTAGGG
The DNA here is from genome assembly GCA_003996215.1 of Jaltomata sinuosa. Taxonomy (NCBI): domain Eukaryota; kingdom Viridiplantae; phylum Streptophyta; class Magnoliopsida; order Solanales; family Solanaceae; genus Jaltomata; species Jaltomata sinuosa. Next base: position 5,829 of record QJPP01003941.1, on the reverse strand, counting down.
CACCACACTAGCATGAGCCTTATAATAAAGGCCTATGAGGAGCATGTTGCCCAACCTTAAAACTTCAAAGAGGACACAAACTCACCCTGCCACTGTGCTGCTCTGCCCAATGGTGTTGGCTAGTGTGGCTCCCTGAAGGCTTTCATAAGTCAAATTTTCTTCTAAGTCCCAATCTGAGTTTGGGAAGGATTTAAGGATATTTTTCACTATTATAAATATAATACTTGTATGTTTTTTAGAGGTTTGATCATATTTTGGCGAGCCACACAATGGAGAAAAGCAAACACAATTAGGGTTTTTATTTTCTACTTTTTCTACTCTTTATTTTGCAAGAAAAAAATTAATTCTTGCAATTTAGATTAAAGAATGAGTGGCTAAACACCTTTTTATAGGGTTAAACCTATAAAATGATTGGTTAGTAAATGTTTGAATTGATTTTAAAAGTTTATCAAATTAGTTGTTCTTGTACTCTTGATATTACTATTTTACTGCTTCGCGACAGTAGAATACATCCATATTCTCATTGTAAACTTAAAAAAGAAATCTTGAGTTAGAACAAAGAATAAAGGAGTAGTATCTTAACTTTGGGTATCAAGGAGCGCATTTATGGCTAGGATAGACATATACCTAGATCACCTTACTTGGTTAAAAAATAGAAAGTACGATTACGTTTACATGTTTGTCTTGATCATAGAAATATAAATATAGATATTCATGTGAATAGGTGATCAAGGTCTCAAAAGACCATAATCATACTATAAACCCCATAAATCAATAACTAGATAGACAAAATAAGTCAATAAAATTGAATACTTTACATGATTGCAAATTAGTGTCGTAACCATAGAATCTCTCTCCTATTATGAATATCAATTTACTTTATTTCTAGTTTTTACTGAATTAGTAGAAATAAACAAATAAACAACTCAAACCTCTTAGTTTTTGTTCTTAATATGATTTTGTGTCATCAATGGTCATGTGAGGCCCAATGAGCTATCGTTAGTTGTAATGACCTCATGGGGTATAGTGGCATGTTTCTGGGTAGTTTGGCAGTTGTGATATAGTGCAATGTATAAGGGAGGTTCTTTGAGAAATTCAAGAAGTTTCTAGTCCTTACTCATATGTTTTATTTCACATTCAAAATTCTTTTATGAATACATAATCTTAGAAGTTCATGAATCATATCTTGATTAACTTATTTCTACTTGTCTGATCTAGAATTTTTATCGTAGTTTAACTTTGTTTGACTCTATTGCACAATAGTGAGATGGATCTCTATTCTTATTGCCTTTCATGTTCCCTTGATTCATTATGTTTTAAACAGTAAACATATCTAGAAAGCTTGTGCCAATGTCCTATTAAAGTATGCATTATATCGTGTTCAAACTTGTGACTCTTATGTGGTGTTTTCTTATAAACAATAACAAAAAATACCCAAATTATATGATATCAAAGAGAAATCAATATGATAGGGCAATTTCAAAGAGTCTAATTTTAATTATACAATATAAAATAACCATAAAACTAGTACGAATAAATTATCTCCACCACTACTTCACTGCCCCTACCATTTGAAAGGTAGTGTAATCCACATTGTGAGACTCCATAAACCCAAGATTATGCACCTCTCTTGGAAATTACAAAAAACTATTATACATCCTCCCAAAGTGCACCGGTGAACTTGGGAGGACCTAATCTCAAAAATCTATCAAAAATCTTCTGCTCATCAACTCTCATCACCTGCCTAGCTACAATCGATGGAGTAACAAGTCTAACATGTAAAGCATAAATGCATGGAGACACAACAGCAATAGGCTATGGCCCAGGAGTCTAAAAACCCTTAATGGATACTCACTCTAGAGGCTAAACCCCATCTCTAGTCTATGATCCATCAGTAGTGATAGGTAAAGCTCATGTCTGAGCCATAACCTCCAAGAAGCTTAAGATATGGACTATAGTATCCTGTAACACTGGGTGGCTATGAAACCCTATAGAATTTGAGCTGACCCCATTTAACTGCACCTCGAGCTCTACCTCTGCCCCAGCCTCGACCCCTAACTGGAGCCCCAACAGTAGGTATAGGCACACCCTAATCAATAGTAGCTGATCTTATTCTACCATCTATTGAGAGAATAAAACACAAATTTAGATTTTAAAGAGTGAATAGGTCGCACGATAATGGACTATCCATGCTTGAATTTATAGTTAATAGTTGCAAACATTGACTTAGCTTTATAATTTGGCTTTTTGCTTGAGAGAGGATTTTCCTAAATTCGGGAAGATTCAATAGTGGGGATTTGGGGTTTCCACTCTAGATCAAGGTTAGAGATAGTTTGTGTCACGCCCCAAACCATGGGAGGCATGACCGACACCCGGAGCCCCAAAAGGCCGAGGGTGCCAAAATAGAGTGTATCTCTGTTGAACCTGCTGGGGGTCTGAGACCGACAAGGTCTCTAAGAATTACAATTGGAAACACTGAAAGCTCAATAGTAGTTAAGCAACTCAAGGCCGACAAGGCTATTATCATAGTAGATAACTAATAACAAGGCCGACAAGGCCATACCCAACACTGATGTACATATACACGTCTACAAGCCTCTAGGAGTAAGTAAAATATCTCATATCCAGGACAGGGCCCTGGACTACCCATAAGCTGTACATATACATAACCTGGTCAAAATATAAGCTAGACCTCTGACTCGTCAGCTCCAGGAAGAATGGAGCTTACCAAAATGGCTGAACTCCGCAACTCCTACTGAAGAGGTCTATCTGGGTTTCTGTCTGGACCTGCAGGCATGAATGCAGCGCCCCCAGGCAATGGGGCGTCAGTACGACAATAATGTACTGGCATGTAAGGTAGAAGCATAAAAGCAAGTCGCAAGTAGTAAATCTGAACAAGATAAAATATGAAACTTGTAAACTGTAATTGGTTAGACTCATTAAGCTCTTTCTCCTTTATTCTTTTTAGAACACAACACATGCATTAACTCACGCTGCAACTCACTCTTTATAACCCACACTGAACCACAATAGCGCCTCGGCGCACCCTATATTTAATAGACTCAATATGGCAGTAGCGCCTCGGCGCACACTATGTATATAATGGCCTCAATATGGCAGTAGCACCTCGGGGCACACTATGTGTATAATGGCCTCAATATGGCAGTAGCACCTCGGTGCACACTATGTATATAATAGCCTCAATATGGTAGTAGCACCTCGGTGCACACTAACACGCAAACCACGCATCATAAGTGTATTACTAGATTGACCTTCAAAGCTATTCTTGTTATTTATGAAGGTTCATTTAGATAACGTCTTTAGCCTTGGCTTACTAGGTGTTGGAATCAACATACCAAACACATATAAATGGGGATTTGACTTTCTAACTTTCATTGTATACTTTCTAAAGCTTGATTAGAGATCACAATACAAAGAAGAAACTTGACAAAAGGATAACTTACATATCGTGCAAAAAAGAATCAGATTTTTATAAGAAGGCGACTTGAATCACCATAATGTATAAATTAGTTCCTTAAGACTTGTTGAGTTACCAAATCAGCTCTCTTACAACCAAATACTCAAACTCCTTCTTTCGGACATTTAGAGTTCTATTTCTAGATTCATGTCGATAAGGAATAAAGAAGCCTTAACATACCTCGTTCCTTCCGAAGATTGCGCTTACCACAACTTGGACTTTCCTTTATTAAGTTAATCTACAACACAAGGGTATAATGAAGCTAATATTAGCTCTTAAACCTGCTGCAACATTCCCAAAACAGTAGCTAAACATTTCCCGAGCAGATTTACGTATTTTGCATTAATTAAAGGTGTATCGTCACACCTTTCTCCCCTTATCCAATACACATCACACACACACCAACCTACTGCCTCCAATAATACAAAACACATCAAACATCCCCTACACAACTCACCATGCCGAAATACAATAGCAACACATTGAACCCACGGCTTCCGATCGCCGTTCCGTGAGTTCTTAACAACAATTCAACAACAATTGTCCATCCGAACTTCAATCCAAAAATATTATTATGGGCAGAGTACTTACCACACTTGAAGGTGTGTTTTTATCCTCTTTTTATTGATGCTTTAAAAGCTTAAGTACCCCCTACACATACACCAACAAGAGAAAAAGAAATCTCTTAATTGTTACACAATTTCCATGTGTTAAATCATAAGAAAGGGCTGCCATAGTTCATGTCTTTCTTACCATAGGATATCCTAGCTATATGTAGTATATTAATACCAAGATAACAAGTTGTTTAACTCACCTTAAGCTTCAATTAATCTTGGTCTTCTTAGAACCCTAAAGGGAGAGAAGGGCTGCCAAAAGGAAATGAGATAAGAGAGAATTTTCCAGCTTTTTGTGATCAACATTGATCAGCAAATGGCCTATATAAAGGGACCTTTTTGGCCGACTTTTTTTGAGTATATTTGGGCCAAAATTACCCTTTGCTTGGGCCTCAAAAGGGTTAAGTTTTGGGGCTGATTTTGGGCTTCTCTTGGGTCAAAATGTGGTCAATATTGGTGGCTACCTTTTGTAGTTGTTTGGGCCAGATTTGGTTGTGCTTTGATGGGACAACTTTAAGCTTCATTTGGACTACCATTAGGTCTAATAATCCATGGTGTTGCTGCACGTAATCGGCCCTCGAAACTTAGTTCGTTAGCGTAGGTAGGTGATGCACCTACTTGTCACCTAAGAGCTTAGATAAGTCGAGCAAGTACCTCACTTGTTTTATCTCATTTTCAAAACCCTCCTCCTTATAATTTAACTTAACACTTATATACATTTGACCATTTCAAAATCTAGGCCAAAGTACCCCTTCACAATCTCGAGCTCAAATACCTTCGTCGATATTTACTTAGTCACATAGGTTTTGAAAGGTACGGGGTGTTATATCCTTCCCTCCTTAGAATCATTCGTCCTCGAATGAGGGTAATGCATATAGAGCTCTAGTCCCTTAGGATTTTTTTTGAAATTTCGGCAGAGTTTCCTTTATAATTGGGACTATCCAAAAACCTGAAACTCAGCAAAAGTCCAGCACGATGCCTCACAGGGCGATACAACTATATACAATTAAATATAATCATTTTCACATATTCAAACCTGATCATATTTGCATAGTAGGAAGAGTATCAAGAATATAAGAATATGACTTACCTATGTACTATCTTCAAGTCATAAATAACTGGGGATGTTTTTTCCTCATTTCTTCCTCGGCTTCCCACGTCATTTCTTCAATATTATTATTTCTCCACAACACCTTTACTGAGGCCACTTCTTTGGTTCTGAGCTTCCTAACTTGACGATCTAGGATAGAAATTGGTACTTCCTTATAGGATAAGTCTTCAGAAAGTTTAACATCTTTAATAGGCATAATACGTGAAGGATCTCCAATGCACCTTCGTAGCATCGATACATGAAATACAGGATGGATTGTCTCCAATTCTGTGGGTAAATCTAGCTCATATGCCACTTTTCCTACCCTCCGAATGATCCTGTATGGTCCAATATATCTTGGACTAAGCTTTCCCTTTTTACCAAATCGCATAACGCCTTTCATGGGCGAAACCTTTAGAAAAACCCAATCACTAATATTAAATTCCAAATCCCGACGTCGCACATCTGCATATGATTTCTGCCTACTCTGGGCTGTTAGTAATCTTTCTCGGATTAGCTTCACCTTCTCCATTGCCTGATTAACTAGGTCTGGCCCTAATAATCCTGCTTCTCCCATTTCAAACCATCCAATTGGTGATCTACACTTTCGCCCGTATAAAGCCTCATAAGGAGCCATTTGAATGCTT